>APFE031598419.1:0-18162 GCA_000404065.3 Pinus taeda
ATATATATTTAAAATATTTTTTTTAATTTATGAGGCCATTATTAGTGAAAAGATACGATCATTATTATTAAAATCATATAAAGTTGTGGTCGGAGAAAAGAAAACCTTGACCCAATCCTGATTTTATTTTTTTTTTATTTTTTTTTGGAATAATTAAGCTTTAACAAAAATCCCAAAGAAAATCACGATCCATCATATTTAGAAAGGAATTTATTTTTTTATAAACTTTATTTTTAAAGACATGTTAACAATGCGATTCTAATATTAGTATCATATCTTTGGATTCCATAACAATTTGGAATTTTCGATAATAGCTAATTAATTATAATAAAAAAAGAAAAAGGAAAATATTACCTTAGAAAGTATAATGGGGCTTTCCCATCTACAGATGCAAGATACCGCGTGCTTCTTTTTGAAGTTGGTGCTCCCATTATAGGTTCAATAATGTCCAATATTATGGAAATGGAGAAGTAACTTTATAGTATGGTGGTATTTCTATAATAATCTCGCTCTCCCACGTGAAACTTGTATAAATTTACATAAATTTAAGATGGACGGTCACAGTGGCATAAATTTAAGATTGGACGGTCACATTCATGAACTAGTTGCAAAGTTGCATGCAAAAGCACAAACACAGAGTTGGGTGGCTGGAACTTTGTACGGCCAGAAGTGACATTTATTTTTTCTTTTCTGAATTCTGTTGTCTCATACGATGATCGCATGCTATCGTTCACCGTCATTTGGATGGTTGATGAGATGGCCGTGCAGCTGCACTGATAACTTTTGTCTTGGATTTGTCGAATGTGAAGAGTTACAGTACTTCGTCGTGTTGTAAATGGCTCAACATATTTAATTAATAGAATAGAAGGATTCGGGATTTTTCGTCGGATGTAAGCGTTAATAGTTCGATACACTGCCCTAGAATTGAACGTTGGTTCCCTTTTAATATCTCCATACAGTTAAGTAGGGTCTCTTTTGTTGAGCACTGTCTGAATTTAATATATCTCCATACAGTTAAGTAGGGTCTCTTTTGTTGAGCAGTGTCTGAATTTAATATATCTCCATACAGTTAAGGAGGGTCTCTTTTGTTGAGCAGTGTCTGAATTTAATTTGATTTTAGATTTGGAGAATATTTTGGAATGTGATATATCTGAGTTAATTTATTTTAGTATGTTTGAATTTAATTTTATTATAGATTTGGAGAATATTTTGAAATGTGACTGTGGATGACTTAGATAGGAAAGTCAAATTAATAATGTTATCAAAATATATGTATCTCAGACGAAATTATCTTTAATTAGCATAAAAAGCTTAGGTGGGGAGTTTTTAATTGAAATTTGACTAAAGAATTTTTGTGATGAAACTTTATTTTTAATATATAAATAGTTTCGATATCTTGAAAAATCTCTAAAACATTCAAAATATGATTCTAATAAATTTAAAAATTACTTTAAACAAACTGAGTTAGACTTTGAGAGTGGATAAAGAAAAATTCTGCTATTGATTTGTGCATTTTTCATAATTGTATATGATCATTAAGGAGACAAATATATATATGTTTACAAATTTTATATAAGTATTTGGAAATGGTGTTGTTTAAACCTATTATGTTTTGAAGTTTTTGGTGAAACATTTTATAGTTTGGAGACATTGGCAGGAATATGGTAAATCTTTTTTGGGCCAAATCTTAATTTTTGTTATTTAAAATAGGTTATATATGTGTGTGTGGATTCAACACCTAAACTCTAAGGGAGTGGAATTGTAGAGAATTTACAATTCAAATTTGTGATTCCAAGAATTCTTTGCTAGATTGTAGACAAATAAGACCCAAAAATATGTTGAAAACGCTCCAAAACTTAGAATACATAAACTACTCAATCAATATTTTGTAAATTTATGTGATTTTCTAAGTGAAAATAGCGCGGAGAAAGATTTAGGTAAGTTATAGTTATTTTATTAAATGATTTTTGGTGAATGCCAATGCTTAGGTTATTAAAAGATTTTGGAAATTGTTTTTATTAGAAGTAACTTAGTTGAGAAGTTTTATTCAACAAAATGAAGTTTGGAAAAAGAAATAATCCAAAAAAAATTGTTTTACTTTGTAATTTAATGTTGTCAATTTTTAAGTATGTTTTTTTAAGTAGTTTTGGTTAAAACATGGTGATATTATTTTTTATGAATTGGTAATGTATTACAATTTTACTTTTTGAAATGGATTTAGTGCTTTGGAAAATGGTAAAAGAATTTTGCAAATTCAAGAACTTAAAATTAAAACTTTTTAGCTACATTTTAAGAAAGATTAACCAAAAAAATACATTCGGAAAATGACAAAAAAGTAAAGTAACATCCTTAGGAAAATGACAGAAAAGGAAAATAGCATACTTAACCTAAGGCATCATAAACTCACAAAACCTTAAAAAGTAAAACCATAAATTTTGCTTTCTCAAATTTTCATAGGAATAACCTAAAATGATGTTCTTTTAAATAATCATTATTAAGTTTAAGATAAAAGTGTAAGAATATTTTCATAAGAATAACCTAAAATGTTGTTCTTTTAAATAATTATTATTAAGTTTAAGATAAGAGTGTATGAATATGCATATTTCTTTACCATTTATTTATTTATCAAAATTTACTCCATTTTTAAATCATGTTTAGCAAAAGTGGCACAACAATTTTTTTAAATATCACCATTAAACTTCTATATTTCATAAAAAAAATTAAAATTCGAAATCATAATTTTTTCCCTTAAAATAATCCTTATTAAATAGGCTATATTGCATCAAAGATTGTTGGAAAAAACTATGGATTAGGGAAACTTGTAATTACAATATTAAAATGAATACAAGACCAAATCATGATCATCTTAACATTTCCCCCGTTTAAATTGGACTTGTGTAATATTAGGGGCATAGATGGCTAACCACGTCTCAAAATAGTAAGCTCATTTACATGCAATTACAATTTTAAACTCCATTATATTTTTTTAATATTTAATGTGGCTAAATCTCCATGAGAATGCATTCAACATATCCATTGCTTCTTTTATTGTCACTCACAAATATGTATATCCTCTAGCATTGCTCAAGTATAACTTACTTCAAATCAGCAATTAACTTTATGGTGGTTCATCTTTAAACCCCCTTAATCAAATATTCAACCTCTCTCACAACTTCAAGCTAGCACAAGAGTACATCTATCGTCCTAGTACCTATCCAAGTGGTTCATCCCACAATTTGATCCTATATCCCTCTCTATTCACATGAAAGACAACTCCATGCACTATTGTACTACAAGATGTGCACATACAAACATAGGGAATTCAACTTGTCAATAAATTTTCGCTTAAATATTTAGATATGTTTATTTACAAATATTAATTCCTTAACAATAGTGGTGGATCAACATCTTCTAGTACTAATTGTTATATGTAAAATGTGAAAATAAATAATTCATAACCGAGTAAAAATAAAACACAAAGCAACAAAAAAATCATGATTATTCATAAGAACAAAACACCATGACTATCCTTGAGACTTTAATTCATGATAAGGAATTCCAAAAAAATCTAGTAGTCTAGGAAAAATGGCATATTACCTTGGAGTAATTGACCCAACAAATAACCTATATTACATATAATACTATAGGAAAAATCACGGGTTAGGAAAAAATCATGGCTTATGGAAAGGTTCCATCAATAGAAAATCAGTGATTATTTTATCAAAATGACTCTATGTCTAAGTTTGAAATAAATTTTAGGCAGATGCTTTTAGAAAGACACTCACACCGGCACTTCAATTTTTTATTTGCACTTCACAACTTGGTGAAAATATTATTCCTTTACCATTTTATTCTTTTTTTGGCTAAACACATGTTTAAGTGTCTATAAAAAAGAACAAAAATATATCATTAAATAAGCAAAATTGCTATTTGGGAAGAATACATCCACGAACTACACATGGTTGAAAACACATTGTTTCACCTAGTTGAAAACCCTTGTAAACCTAGCTAATGACCTTTTGAGTAATACTAAATCAAAATGACCCATATATAAAACCTCGCTGCCACCTACTATCAAGAATATTGGAATTCATATAGGAATCTTTAAAGCATCCTAGATCACTACCTAATTAACCTAAATCAATCATTCAGTTGTCTAACTACTATAATGACATTAAAAAGATACTCTTAGGTACTACTCAAATACCCTAGATCAACCACTTCACGGCCCAACTAATAGAATAACACTGGATTACCCTAAATCATCCACTTTGATACATAACTTCTAGGGTAATTGGATAGTGTGGCTAAGGATACTACATATCCTTCTTAGTTAGAGGCCTTATATATTGTTTTCAATACTATTATTGGAACCTATTGGTATATCTAAGAGATATAATATATGGAAAACCCTTGTCCATAGGACTCTTTAAGCCCTACAAGTAAAATTCCTTATTTATTCCATCATTAAAACTTAAAAAATATTAATTCAACAAATAAAATCTAGCAACAATCTACGAGTCTCAAAATTCCTTATTTATTCCATCATTAAAACTTAAAAAATATTAATTCAACAAATAAAATCTAGCAACAATCTACGAGTCTCAAAAGAAATTATGAAATTTGATCAATCAAGAAAAAAAATTTCTTCTTTCTTTAAATTGTCTGTATGTAGTTGTATATGGATTCACACAACTAAATCAAGAAGACATCTAGATATGCATTTTGCATATCTTGTCTGTATGTAGTTGTATATGGATTCACACAACTAAATCAAGAAGACATCTAGATATGCATTTTGCATATCTAGAATAAGACAAATAGTAAAAAAAAAAAAAAATTGATTGAAAAAAATAGATTCAAAGGAATTATTATTTCAGCGAGGATTAAAATAATCAAATTTTCTAAAAGTTGCATGTTGAGATTTACCATTAATAAATTACCTTGAATGTGTAATTAGTCCATGTTCAAAGAGTAGTAGTCATTCCAGTAATAAATTCTTAGAGATGTAGCTGCTATCCTAAAAACTCATTCAAACATAAATATGAATAAATTACCTTGAATGTGTAATTAGTCCATGTTCAAAGAGTAATAGTCATTCCAGTAATAAATTCTTAGAGATGTAGCTGCTATCCTAAAAACTCATTCAAACATAAATATGAAGAATATACTAGGTTGAGATTTACCATTAAACCAAAACTATAAACTTCCCCATCAATAACACTACCTCTAATTCTAAAAGGCCGGTGCTTAATCCAACCATTTTAAAAATAAATTCATTTTTTACAAACAGGATAAAAAAATCTTCCCATTTTTTTTTAAATTTCAAAACCATCCCTAGCAATTATTTTTTGTAAATTCCAAAACCATCTCTACAATGATCGAACATACCAACACCAGTATGGTTTTGAAATTCCAACCCTATTCTGTACAGTCTATTCTATGCGGTGAATAAAGTTTAAAACCATCAACCGCAAGTATACAGTTGTAAATGAAATGAGCACGTTATACTCTGTATAGAAGACAGATACAAGACAAAATATATGTACAGTAGAGGATCCTTATGGACAACCTAGGTCCTTGGATAATACAAAATCCTCCTTATGGACAACATTTTTCCTTGGATAATACAAAATCTGAAATGAAGATCGATTATGATATCCTTGCTAGTACGTTTCCTCTTATAGTGATATATTTTGAATATTATTTGATCCGTCTTTCCCTTGCCCGGATTGGAATGTGAACGGAGATATCGATAGGGTGTCCCCATCCCTCGTCCTGTATGAGGCAAGGAGACAGAAATGGAGGATGTCATGTCGTTTAGGCGGCAGAGGCGTTCAATTCAATCAATTAATACACAGGCTGGAAGAGCACCATCTTCACGTGATTCTCCACCTCCTCGTTGTTGCAGTGTGCGGCATAGTAGAAACTCTTGGCAACGACGAGACACAGACGTTTCAGTCCGATCGGAACAGGCGGGCCGCACTGGTGTCGGTAAACTGCCCGGACCAAGTCCCCCATGCCCTCCTCCGCCCGACGTTTATGCCTGTCGTCTTCCTCGGTACCCGACGGTGAGTCACATCCCTCGTCCTGAAACATCAGCCATGAATTAAGATTTTTATATACGACAGTTCGATTCTCTCAAATTTAAAAACTGTGGGCAAATGACAAAACTCTGTATTTGACTGCTACCTTGTACGTTGCGATGCGCCGGAGAAGAGAACAAACTGTGTTTGTCATCTTCATGATGGATGAGAAATCAGGGTGAGAGAGGAGGTCAGAAGAGATTGTTTCTCCGCCAAGAAATGCTGCCGTCAGTACTACGATCTCGGCATCCGTGCAGAGTTTTTCGTGCTCTTGCGCGTCCGTGAGGTCCTCCGCTTCGCTGGCCAGCCAGCGCTCCCACTGCGTGCCAAGGAATGCAAATTGGTTAATGTCCCGAGCACTTTTTTATTACCTATATAAGGAGCCCAACACTAGTTATTTTGTTTTGCATTGGAATTGGAATTACCGTGTGTCTCAGATCACCACTGATGTCTCGGCCCTGCGAGACGACACCATCGACAGAGAACAAGTTAACCGTTCTGAATAGACATGAGAACAGTCGTTTTGCGCTGCTTGGACTATCCCGCATCACCCGTCCCTTCCATCTGCGAAAACCCACAAAACAAATAAACCTATCGCGTTCAGACAATCGAAGAGCTGTTTTCATTGTTATTATTTGACAAGTTGGTCTCTGCACTGATTATCCCTCAAGAAATCAGTGCCAAAAAAAGGGAGTAAGGCCGATAGGGTACGAAGGGATCAGAGTGAAACAAAGATATAACAGGATAGATCTTGATCCGTGAATTAATTAATTACTTTGGCAAAAATCTAAGAGCTTCATCAAGCTACCTCGTACTTTTACAGTGAAGAGTTGAGTTTTCCGACGGAAAACCAAGCAGATTTCTAAGACTCATTTGCTACCATCGTAAGGTTGTTTCCCGAAAATATGCGGAACTACAACATGGTTTGTAAATGTTTAACGAGCTGGTACATGTTTCAGGGCCTTTTTTAAGTATGAATTAGTATAATTAAATTTTAGATTTTGGAATATTTTGGAAATTTTATTAATAAGAATGAAAGTTAATGGTTTAATTTAATTATTAAAAATATATTTGAAGTTAATGGTTGGATTTAACTATTAAAAATATTTTAAAATAGATCAATAGATTACTAAAATAAAAATGTAGTAGAAATAAAAATCTCCCAAACACAAACCACAGATACCACAGATACCACAGAGGCCTCACTTTTATCTTTGGCAGAAATTATAAAACTACAGATACTATAGAGGCCTAACTTTTATTTTTGGCAGAAATTATAATTATGTAGGTTTTTTTCGGGTAAGAATTGCAATTTTGAAAGTCAAAGATATTCAAAGATTTTAACATTTGAGTATGATATGCAAGAATATCTGTTTAAGTCTACCAAAATAAAAATAAAAAATAAAAAAAAAATTAAAAAAGAAAAGAATAAATTATACAAATATTTAAATAATATGGCTTATAAAAAATTGTATTTGAAGAAATTGGATCCTTTTTGTTTAACTCATGTTAATCCGTGTTTAAAATAAATCTATACTAATTTATTTAAAACAAATTACTTTTGTAGTTTAAAATTTCTAAACACAAAAGAAAATACCATTGATAATTTTATTGAATTTTATTTTCAATAATTTCTTCTAAAATTTGTAATTAATCATAAATGATTGTAATTATAATACTATACATTTTATTTAATAAAATATAATTATAATTTTTAAATTTATTGATATTATTATTTGAAATATGTAATAAATAATAGTGATTGTGAAATTATAGAAGTTATGAATTTATTAAATATATAAAATTATAATTTTGATTTTTAAATTTATTGATATTATTATTTTAAGATATTGTAGTATTGAATTTATATAGAAATAATGTAATTATTTTTATAAATAAATTTAATAATAAACTATTAATAAATGGTTAAAATCTCTATTTATAATTTAAATTGTTATTAATAATTATTTTTCATCATTATAATATTTTTATTTATATATAATTTCTTTTTCATATATATATATATATATATATATGTTTATGACTAGAGTTTAGTGGTGAGAAGTCTTTTGTGTTTTCCATTAAGATAATTAGAATCTTATATTTTTTAATCAAAATCACAAATTTTTATTTAATCAAAACCACATATTTTAATTTGTGAGTAATACTTTTGAATATAAATTAAAATTAAACAAATAAATTCTTCACCAAACTTAATAACAATTTAAATCTAAATATTATTGAAAATAAAAAAATCTAGCAAAATTATTTGATTTATAATAACATTTAATTTTATTTTTTTATAATATTATATCTATATTTATAATTATATAAATTGATAGTATTAGACAACATTATTAATTGAAGTACTTTCTTTATATAAATGGCATCTTTATAATAAATTATGTTAAATTATATTAATTAAAAAACACTGTTTAACAATATAGTTATAAAATTAATACTATTTAATAAAATAATTATAATATATATTATTACTATTTATTTCAATAAATTATAATATATAATCTATATATATAAATTTTTTTAAATATATTCCATATTTAATTTCAACGTGAATAACATCTTATCACATAGCATATTTTATTGTAAAAGTATATTTTAACCTAATAAATATAAATACTAAACCGTTGAATATTTATTAAAAGTGTAAGACATCTTTCAAGGATATCTTTTTAATTTAATTTTAAAAGTTTAAAAACTTAATCATACTACGAAAAGTAAACTTTAAATCAATTATTTGTCTATCTCTGGAACCTGCCAAAACGTGAAAGCTGAGGAATCGACTCATTAGTTGGGGAATAATATCTCACCTTGTAAAAGCATCTAGGAACTGACTTCTGTGATGTGCTAAGCAATTTCCTCCAGAGAAAAAGATTCTGATTGCTGCCATAAGTACCGCAGATTTTGCCCATGCGAGCCTTGCAGGTGCCATATCTGGCTCGTAAATCGCAACAGCGGATAAGAAATACGATTTTACTATTTGATCTTGGCGCAACCCCAGCTCGTCCAATCCAGATTCTCTGTACCACCTACAGGAACAGCATTGAAAAAAAGAAGGAACGACTCAGATGCTAACAAATACATGTGCTGCTACTGTGTAACACTTAAAATAATATGCTGATATGGAGTTTTGCCTGATAATCCCCTGCAGCTCCGTTCTGTGGATGGACTGACATATATTGAAGTCGGCCTTGGCCAGCTCGATGTAAGTTTTGTTGTTCACAATTGGCATTCTGCGTGTTGAAGACATCAGTGGATGAAGATTTCCATGGATTGACAGCAATATCCTGAATTTGCAACAATCTATGAAATTAATTTACTCTTGGAGTAAATTTTGTTGACTAGTTTAATACCTGTATAGTGCCTTTCCAATCCAAACATCGTCTACTCTGTACTGATTAATGTACAATCTTGTGGCAATTCGCGCTTGGCTGGCATACCATGGAAATTTTAAAGCATATTCCACCTGTGCCATGCAGGATATTCATCTTAATATCAGTCATTCAAGCAAATGTCCGAACTCCTGTAATATGCAGAATAAAGGAAATACAGGCAGAGATTCATTACCTCTTCCTTTAAACCCTTGGCAATAATCCACTTGTCCCTGAGCTGTTTTTCTGCTCTCTTTTCTTCAAGGAAATTCTTAGTAAATTCTCTGGCCTGTTCCAGTATGGATTCCCCAGGAAACAAAAGCTGGGAGGCTCGATATAAGTTATACATTCCCGTAACCGTTTGCTTTGTTTGACCGAAGAAACAGAAGAACTGATCGTCTTGCTTAAAGTGATTGAAAGCTTCTGTAAGTAGCAACAATTAGTCATAAATTAACAGCAGTGTAGAAGATAGTTATCTTGCTTAAAGTGACTGAAAGCCTCTGTAAGTAAGTTACAATTAGCCATAAATTTATGTGAATTATCTCAAAGAATTTCTTACCAATACATTTATTTTATTAAAAATAATTTTATTAATTATTTGGAGAGACATTTGTGGACACGTTTCGAACCAACCTTCAACCTGTCATGACGATGAACCACACTGGTTGGTTCCAAACTAGTGAACACATATCTCTCTATATGTGATTTACGCAGAAATTCTTCTTATAATTTATTAATCATTTTAAATAATCTATAAAAACCAGTCTAAATTAAATTTATACATTATTAAAACAAATATTTTAATCATAAATCCATTTATCATCCATCCAAAATCTAATATTTAAAAGAATTGTAATACTAACATTTTAATAATTGTAAAACTGAAAATATAAAATATAATAGAACTCCTGCCCCCTCTCTCTTTTATATATATATATAATATATATATTCTATTCTGTACTAACTTATAAATTATACATTTATTTATTAAAAATAATTATATTAATCATTTAAATAATCTATAAAAACCAGATCCTAATTAATTTTATACATTTTGCAACAAAAATATTTTAATCATAAATCCATTTACGCATCCATCCAAAATCTAATATTTAAAATTTTGTTAATCAAACCTTTTTAATAATTGTAAAACTGAAAATATAAAATATTAATAGAATTGTGCGCTCTCTCTCTTTTTATATATTATAAATAATAGAATAGGTTACTGCAGGATAGAATAGAATAGAATATATATATATTCTATTCTGTAGTAACCTATGAAAATTATACTTTCATCAACTAATATGAGGAAGAGTTATTATATTCTAACCAGCAGTGACATCGAATCCGTGGGAACGAAGAAGCCTGAAAGCCATAGATGTGTCATCTACATCTTTGACTGGGGAATCCCTTGCCCAGCCAATACCTTCATTAGTCCAGTATCTGCACATTTACCGTTTAAATTCTTCAACTGCGTAATAATACTAAAACCAGGATAGCAATTTAATAAACATTAAGTATAGAGAATCACCTATAGACATATTCCAGACTGTCTGTGATCTCGCTCTCAAAATATCGGGCGATGCCTAGGCGTTCAATACGATCCACAGTCCACAAACGTTCAAATAAATCCACGGGATAGACATTCGGCGCTGCATCAAGCATAATTAATTATACAGTCATTCCACTGTTGTTTCAATACAAACTTAAATAATTTATGATAGAACTGTTTTAGTAGGAAGATCTTCTGAGAAATTCAACAAAAGGTTTTACATACTAGTGGTTTCATGGTGTCCCTAATGGATCTAGGGGTGTAAACCAGTTTATTTTACACAGCGATTCAAACTAACTAACGGAATTGATTACAGGATTGGTTTGACTAACCTTTAAAACTATTTATTACAGCAAGGGATAGTCCTGAACTCAATGAGCCTCAATGAGCTAGGATGGTGGTTCACAGATATTGAGTGGGCTCTACCTCCGAAATCAAATTAAACTCATATATTTTCTGCTAAATTAGCAAGGCTTTCTTATAAGCAAAGTACTTAGTAACTGGAATTCCACCAACTCAGCTATTCCTTAACTATTCCTTAAAACTAAAACATAGTTCACTTTACAAAGTAAACTCAAACTAATTAAGAAAACTGAGTAGAAAACTTTTTTAAATAACCTTTTAATCAATTTATTACACCAAGAGCTAGGCCGAATTTCCTGAATTTATCTAGATTGCAGATTTCATATCTCAGAATCCCAAGGATAGGAAAGGTGAAAGAATTGAGCTAGGCTTAAATTCTTGAATTTATGTAATGGCAAATTTCATATCTCAGAATCTGAAATACAGGAGAGGCTAAAGAATTAAGCTCTCTGAAAACATTCCTAAATTCTGCAATCACCATGTGCCTGTAATAAATTCACTTAACTCCTAGCCAGCATGGAAAATAATAAATTCAATTACCTCCTCCGAGCCAGCATGAAAGATAATGAATTCAATTACCTCCTCCATCATATTTTTCGGTGATCTCGTTTAGATACCGCAGGCAATTAATGTCACTAGTTTGCGCAAGGGCACATGCTGTAGAAGCTGGCGAGAATAAGAATGATCCGTTCTTTGATTGCAATTTCAGAATTTTTTCCCACTCAACCTTGTCACGCAATCCTTCCAGTGAGTGCAGTAATGTCGATGGAAACTCGTGCAGAACTTTCATTGGTATCCTGTGCGAGTCCAGCTTCTAGTTAGTGTTCTATAAGGTTTAGTGCTCTTTAAAATTTTGATGAATGATGTAAAGTAATTTACCTTTTCATTTTCAAAGCCTTCTCGTCGTGGATTTTCTGTAGGAATTCTGCATCATATGGAAGGTCTAGCCCCATGATTTTTGCATCTTCCATCAGAGCAGGAAATACAATCTCAAAGCCAACAGGAGTATGAGCATCGTGCTCATCGTTCATTTTTGGAATATATGTCTGCAGAAAAATTAATCCTGGGGCATAACATCGAATTAACAAAAATAATCCCACATAATATATGGAGCGCAAAGTTTGATTACAGTAAAGTTGAGCTTGTAAAGAGTGTAAGAAATGGCTCTTCTACCTTTATTGACACCTAGAGAAAAGGTGTTCCAGGTTTTAAGTGCCAGCACGCAAGCTAGCGTATTAATAATTCTGTCACGAATGAGAAACATATGTGGATCTCCCCATGAGCCATCCTGGAGCTGATTATCGATTAGCCATTGCAAGCTAGAAGGGAACTGAGGTTCTGCAGAGCCATTTAAAGCTGGAACAAGTGCTATCCATGCTGTGTCATATGCAGAAATAGTAATTTCACCGTCTTCCATTGATCGAAGTATGTACTTGACTGTTTCTATCCAGCTTTTCATTTTCCTGGCCTCTGTATTGATCTGCCAATTTGTCACAAATTTCATTACAAGAATTAGTCGTACAAATTTTCGCATTTAAGCAACGATGATCACCATTGACATAAACCAGAAGAAATGACTTTCGGCATAAAAATTAGCAGAATAACCTGAAGATTTCGCTCTCGTATTTCAATCTGATCACTGGCTGAAGATAAAAATTGAACGGCGCAGTGTTGAACTTCCAGTATTTTAGACATTTTCGTGCCACACACGAGAAACGCCGGTTGAAAAAAATGAAGATTTGCAGCTGTAAACGTTCCCAATATAGTATTTAGTGCAGAGCTGAGTATATAAAACAAAGTTATTCATACAACAGAATCAGAGAAAACTTCAGTACATTCAATAAAAATTACTGTAAATGCATACGCAACTCTGTACAAATGAATAAAAGATTAGAACACACAGTCTGTTACTAGTAGAAAAGCTAAAAAAAAAAAAGGCTTAACACATAAATTAAAACAATTCTGCCACCGCTAATATCTGTGAGGAGTAAACATTAATATGGTCAACCATAATAACTCAGAAGCACAATTAAAACAATTCTGCCAGTACTAATTAATATGGCCAACAATAATAATTCAGAAGCACACTTCAGCCAGAGTCTTGAAATGGGTGACCACTCCAGAACTCTGTGTTAGAGGGTGTAAGTCAGTACTAATAACTGTAAGGAGTACTAACATTAATATGGCCAACAATAATAATTCAGAAGCACACTTCAGCCAGAGTCTTGAAATGGGTGACCACTTCAGAAGTCTGTGTTACAATTGTATGATCGATACTGTATAATTTATTTAACTAATATTAATCCCATTCCCTCTTTTTCTATGAGTATCACCTTATGCAATAAATGCTATATTAGCTATTTAAAATCTAGAGAAATGTAATCAATCAAAACTAGTACTTTGATAATTTACTCTAAACTAACAGAAAATAATATCTAATATATTGAACTGCGCAAACCCCCATATTATTATGGAAATACTTACCATAAACCTCATGTCCTGACACTAACATTAGATAAAACTGTTATGGTATACAACAGAAAAGAATTGGTTGAACACATTCCAATTATTATTTCAATAATTTTGCTTACTTGATCCGTACACTGTACATAAAATTGAACAGATTGTCGACCCTACTAACTAATAAGGTGAAGATAATTTTACCTTTTTTCAGCACTAATCAACATAAAACGTTCACCTGCTTCCAGATATAACTTGAGCTCTGGATTTTGGTAAAGCTAGACGCTATAACTCTTCAAACTGGTAGAAACTGCTGCAGCTATAACAACGTTGAACAGCAATCCGTGTATGTCAAGTTCTTGTTTTATAAAATATCTTTGGAAGAAACAAATATTAACGACCTCCAGAAAGAGCTCCATCACTAAGAAACAAATATTGCAAATTATAACTCAAAGAAGACAGGAGCGTATGATCTATATGCATACTTGACTATGAAGAGTGAAGCAATATTTCCAGAGCATTTCACACCTTATCAGCAAGCAATATTTAACCCGACAGAAATCATCTATCTGATATCTAAGACACATAAATTAATTTCACCAAACCTAATGCTCCACGAGAATGAGGCAGAAAGCCCATCCAGCGGCATTTTATAAGCCTGGATTATTAGCATTGCAATCAAGAAATCATTAATTTTTTCCGGGTCGTGTGGAGTCGTGAGTATTCCAATCCATAAGCGACAACATCAGCGTCAATCGAGAATCTTATTACTGTTCATGGAGTGCTTCTCATCTAAGACCGTCTCCACGTAATTGTGCTGCAGACGACACGGTGGTTTGTTATTATACAGAAATTTGTTTTGTAGTTGAGCTCGAACACCCACATCATTTTTTTGTAAATCAAATGGTTTTTCAAGTGGCATTTTGTGACAGTTAGAATCATATAGAATATATATGCCAGCCAGGTTGGACTCGATCGTCCATTCTCTGCTCATCCCTTGTCTTCTCCTGTAGTGAATCTTCATGCGGTGTGTCCTTATATATAATTCAAAGAAAGTACGAGTGGTGGGCGATTTTTTCTGATTTTAATTGTAAAAGAAAACTCAGAGCACATCATAGATATAGCCAAAACGTCGCACCCCGAGAAAAAGCAATGTGTGATACAGAATTAACCAGATATCCAGACATTTCCAAAAATCGAATTAAACTAAACCTTTTTATCAGGGTATTTTGGAGTTGTATGACTGGTGACGGAATCAGTTGGAAGAAATTGAGGTTAAATCTTGATTTGTTGCGATTTAAATGGTTTTTTAACTGAATATTTGGATTCAGCACCCTTAAAAATTGTTGGGATGCTTTGATTGTGCAGAAACTAACTATCAAAAATGAGATTCCAATAAATTGCGACTAGATTTTGACAAAAAAAACCCACCAAAAAAACTTTCAAAAAATCACAACTGCTCATATTTTTACCGGTTGTATTTTCACCCCCAATGAATATGCAGGCGCAGCGAACGCACCCCGAGAAAAGAGCAACGAATCATATGAGAATTATCGATACATCGATTAAACTAAGCACTAGTCTCATTGCTGCTGTTTTTTCTTTTTCTCCATCGAATTTGTTTGAATTTGGTCAGGCATTTTGGAATATTTTCTTTTTCGTCAGGGATTTTTGGATTTTTTTGAAATATTTTTTCAGGGTAAATTTACTTGAAATTTGGAATTTCGTAAGTAAAATTGATAGATATGTATATGAATTATAAGTTTGACTGGGAAGATATGAGTTGGAATCACAAGTTTCTCAAAATTTTACTCTCTCAGAAGTATTTTAATGAGGGGTGTTTCAGTGAGATTAATTAATTAATTTAAAATAAATAAATAAATCAACAAATTAGGGAACTTAGCATAATGCCAAATATTTAAAAATTAAAAAATAAAAAAATTCAAACAACAAATCAATGAGCTTAACATAATTTCAAATACTTGAATATTTTTAGCAGTTATTTATATTACTAAAATTTTTCATAAACAAACTTTGTAGATGTTTATTTATACGATATTTAATCCTTGCACAGGGTTAAACATAAAGATAGATTGTTTCTAGAAAATTTTGACCACCTAAAATATTTGAAGGCACATTCAAGACAATAAAATATAAATCAACTAATCAATTTTTACTACCTAAAATATTTCAACCCCACATTTAAGACCAAAAATTTATAAATAAATCAATCACTCAATGAACAAATGACAACTTTGAACTTTGTAGATATGAACAAATGACAACTTTGAACTTTGTAGATATTTAACTTTGTATATGGTTAACTTTTGCATAGGGTTAAACATCTACATAGATGGTTTCCATAAAATTTTGACCACCTAAAATATTTCAACACACATTTAAGATAAAAATAAATATAAATCAATCAATAAGAATCACAAGTTTCCAGAAAATTTTGACTACCTAAAACATATCTATCAATCAACAAATCACAAATCTAAACTAATAACTCAACACAATCTTAAATACTTAAAATATTTTAACCCATAAAAATATTAAATCCATTTATATATAAAAACACATTTACTGAAAATATAAATATAAATATATATTTCCTTTCACCAAAAATACTAAAATAATGCCACCATTTACTCTCTAACCAGTGGTCTTTTCACGTCAATCAATATGCAACATGCAGCGGACTCACCACGACTGCTTCGGAGCTCTGACATACCAGAATTCTCTTGTCACCGTAACTTGGCCGGTATCGCCATGCATTTGCAGTAATTGGATTAATTTATTCGTTTAACCAGTGGTTTTTTCAGCACCATCAATATGCACCCGCGGGCCACGGCAGACTCGCTGAGACCCCTACCAGGGGCGGGGCTCTCACATATTGCTGTCAGTGCACCATGGCCGCTAACGCATGCGACTTCATGGCAAAGACTGCCGCGGAGCTTGTTAAAATTATAATTTCACTGCCCGTGCACGGGTCAGCAGTCAACGGCGCAGAAAACCACCACGGCAAATCAAAACCAGCAGGAACATATCGCACCACTCTTCGGGCTGACGTTGTTTCCGGACATGTGTCCAGCAGTGATGCACGCATGACATAAGCCTCAGGGCTCCATCGGAAGGTAACCTGCTGTCAACTCAACCTGTCCGATATCCGTCTGATCATGAGGCTTCTCTCTCCGCCGTTCGACCTCCTGGAAGCTGTCCGCCGGTTAAAGTCTTCATAGTACGCGTACGGGGCCTGTTAAAATTTAATGTGGTGTGGACCATACGTTGCCGCCCATACTTTATGTTTAATTGTTGTCATATGTTTTGGTAAAGTTTTAAATATTTCTTACGGCGATGTTAAAAATGAGTATGGGCGAGGTATTGCGTAAATTTATTTTTTTAATATATGTTTTTTAATATAGCGTTGACCCATTTTTGTTATGTAAAAAAAACACCCGCGGGGATTAAAAAAGGTGTAATGTGTAATGGTGTTTTTGCATATGGGCACAGTGAGAACGAAATGTAAATTCACAGCAGCGAATGTAAAACACAGAGAGTTAATTTTGTATTGCAGGGGAGTAATGCACAGAAGTGCATAAATATTTTGGGGTTTGTAATGAAAAATGTTTTTTATGCAGCAGAGTAATTTTTGTTTTGTAATGTAAGAAGAAAGATTGCACAGCAGTGCAGGGGGAGAAGTAAATGAAACCAGTGGGTTGTTTTGTTTTCAAACCATGTATTGTTTCACAGCAGTGAAAAGGTAAACCTGTAACTCCCTGTAAGTTTTGTTTTCACACAGCAGTGAATGTAAATGAAATATTTACACACAGAGGTGTAAAATTTCATAGGAGGCAGAGTAACTTTTGTGAAAATGTTTTGGTGAATCCCTCTGAGTGAAAGAGGATGAATATGTAAATGTTTTTGATTAATGAATAGAAATCATTTTATGGTGGTGAAATACTCTGTTCTGTGAAATTTCCTTTTAAAGACTTCTCTGTGTAAAAGATCTTGGAGCAAAGGAAACAGAACATTGCCTCTGTGATTTATATTTTGTGGTTTTGGTATTTTCCCATCACAAACTGAAGAAAAATACCCAACAGTGGTATCAGAGCAGGCTTAGGCTCTTTGAAGATAACAAAGAAGCTGAAGGAAGGAGTCTTTTGGTTGCAGCAGTCAGTTGTTTTAAGACATTCAGTCAAGAAGTTGAAGCATAGCTGAGGATGCAAGGAATGGCCAGCACAAGCACTGGTATGGGTATGTTTAACACCCAGCTCCCACAGTTCAATGGGAAGAACTATGACTACTG
>APFE031598423.1:0-13819 GCA_000404065.3 Pinus taeda
TCTCAAGCAAGCTCCTCGGGCTTGGTATGCCAAAATGGGTAACTTTATTTTAGAATCTGGCTTTTCTAGGTGTCATTCTGATAATATTGTTTACACCAAGAAAGTGGCAAGTCTCTTATCATTCTTGTTCTTTATGTTGACGATCTTATCCTCACTCGTAGTGATCCCAGCCTTATCGACCATGTGAAGTCCAGCTTTAAAAAGAAGTTTGAAAAGATAGACTTAGGACTCTTACATTATTTTCTCGGTCTTCAAGTCTTGCAATCCAAGGAAGGTATTTCCCTTTCCCAATCCAAGTATGCCTGTGATCTTCTACGCCATTTCACATGGAAGATTGTAAGCCAGCTCCTTCTCCCTTTCAGTCTGGAGTCAAACTTTCAGTCACTTGTACTTCCCCAGAAGTTGATGCTACCTTATACCATCAACTTGTAGGGAAAATTTTGTATCTAACCCATACACGTCCTAACCTTTCCTTTGCTGTTGGTCTTATTGCTCGGTTTATGCAAACCCCACGTGAAATTCATTGGAAAGCAGCTAAAAGAATACTTCGTTTTGTTCGAGGTACAGTTCAGTTTGGAATTCATTACAGTGCCGAAGCATCTCCTCTATTGGTTGGTTTCACTGATTCCGATTGGCCTGGTGACCTTGATGATCAGAAGTCTACTGCCGATTATGTGTTTACTCTTGGTTCAGGACCTATTACATGGTCTTGCAAGAAACAAGGTGCCATTTCTCTTTCTTCAGTAGAAGCAGAATATCGTGGTGCCGTAGAAGCCAGTAAGGAAGCCTTGTGGTTTCGTCAGATCCTATCAGAGTTTGGCTTTCAACAGTAGCATCCGACTACACTTTGGTGTGATAATCAAAGCGTCATTCAACTATGCAAAGATCCAGTCCAGCATCAGCGTAGCAAACACATTGAACTACACATGCACTTCATCAGAAAGCTCATTCATGACCATGTTCTTGAAGTGCAATATTGTTCAACAGATGATCAAGTTGCAGACATCTTTACAAAGGCTCTCACAGAGGCGAAGTTTACTAAACTTCGATTTATGGTTGGAGTTCAGGAAGTTGTCACTAAGGGGGGATAGGCTCTAGTGTCTCCTTCCTTCTCCTATTGTGTCATATTTGTAAATGCTTCAATCCTATCCCAAGTTGTTCTTAAGGGGGGATGTTAGGATACTCCGACACATAGGAATAGTTAAGTATAACTTGGTCTAATATAGAGTTAGGTAAAGTGTGTTTCTTTACTATGTACTTTTGTAACTTACAATCCAACGGTCACGATATGTAGTGATTTGACGGTTCATTCTCTCCTCGGTATTACCGACACTTGATTCGTGGCTTAACACCCGATTGATCCATGATCTCTATTTAAAGAGCATGGAGGGTCATTTGTAGGTTAACTATTCACGAGAGAAGCTTATGTAAATTTTCATTCTTTTATTAATAAATTGCCTGAAGTGGCCGTGTTGGCTCAAGCCGTGGACTGTTTCCCTCTTTAAGGGTTTTAACCACGTCAAAAATACTGGTGTATTGATCTGTGATCTGTTTGTGAGCGGTGTCCTTTGGTGTTCTGTCTGAGGAACTTACCTTGTAAATTCCTACAACATAAATATACAAGAAAGAGGAGCCTTTGCTACTAGGGTTGGGCCCTAACCCAAGAGCTTCAGCCCTCTGAGTTAACTCAGTGCTGGCTCAAAACAAAACTCATTCTTATTACCAAAACAGAAAATTACATCAATAAAACTTTCATAAGTATGGAGCTTGAAAATAGCTTAGAGTTTTATAGCGAAAATCCGAATCCTAATGAGGCTCTACACCTCTCTAATTATACAACTGAACTCCCAAATGGCTTCCTTAAAATCAAGGAGGCTCGGCTCCTGAACTTGAGATAAATTAAATCTTCGTCTCTCACTTACTTGGATGCCTTCTAATCTTCATTTCTTGGCTGCTTGCACTCTAAGTTGGTGTGATGGACGGAGGAATATTTGAATGGGGAATAAGTAAATGAGGAGGATTTACCTCCTACAATCCCTCTCCCTTGTCCCATTTGAGTTTTAACCTTAGTGTTTGCAAAAATTCCTTGATTTTCTCCTTCAATCCTGCATTCAATGCATATTAGTCCACTAGGCATAATATCCAACTCTAACTCATCTCATAAACAAAATATAATAAAAAACATGTAATAAGTTGTGAGAAAAGTTGGTTTGACTAGGCTAGGAGGTTAATTAAGGCCCATATAATTACCCAATGAGGAGGCTCATAAAAAATGATGGAAACAAATCATCACTTTACATTTATATTAGAATACATGATTTACAAATTATAGCTACGAAAACCTACCATATCTAGTGAAACAATATTTTACTTAATAAAGTGAACCACTAGGAATGTTATGGATTCGCTTGTTGAAAATATTCACAAACTGGTACCTACATGGGTGCTTTGTCCTTGATAGGTCGCTCTAGATGGAGCCTCCAACATGTGGCTCTTTGATGTCCTATGTTGGAATGATTGAAAAATGTATTATTCCTCCAGACTTGCTTAACCTACTCCTTTCCCTGATGTGGGGAAATCCTTTCACAACTCTTCCTCTTTCTTGCTACCATTCTTTTCCAGCAGTCAGAAACCACGTGGTTATGTAAGCCACACAAGCTACATCACTTTCTACACCATGATTTCTACTCATCATTAATAATATTCTTGTAATCAAATTGAACTTTAAAATACTGGTACTTTTATACCTCTCTTGGTTGTCTCTTGTGAAACCCTGGTGATGAAAGCTTGCCTTAGGTCTTCCTCTACAATGTGCACTGTCATGGGAGGATTGCGACATGTTCCCATCATTCTTTTTCATTGATGGTTATGACAATGTCTTGGAAGTTTATGATACCTTTGAGCACTCTCCTTTAGTGTATCCCAAACCTGCAAATTGAGGTCTTTGTACAACCTCCAATGGTTGAGTCATTCCTTAGCTATTAACACCAAGTCCTCCTCCTTTATACCCCATCTTGGTAAGGAGTCTCATGTCAGTTCCTAAAATGGGTAGCTCCATGTTTCCAACAAAAATAACATCATGTGAAAATGAAATTGAAGAACAATCAACACTATTTACCTCAACTTTCAATTCTGAAATGGTTGATGATGGCTTCACTAAGCCTTTGTTGTGCTTCAACACTTCCAAGGACTCTTCTGTGGCTCATAACTGAAGTTGTAATATTTGCTTCTCCTCTTTCTCTTCTCATAGTAGTTTCCTCAATTTAGCACTCTTTACTTGAAGGCTCCGAGTGATCTCCTCATTTAAATGATGTGAACATGATGAAGAAGAAGAGAGTTCACCCGAGGGGGTAGATGGAGCATCACCCTCTGCTCTTTCTTTCTCTCGTTCCTCTTTTTCCATCTTCTCCTCATAATTTTCATACATTATGTCCACCATGTGTGCCATCCTAAGGAGTTACTCATAGTGATCTTTGTTATTCTCCATTTCCCTTCTTGTTGCACGTTCAATCACTCACACTCACAATTCACACCAACGAGAAGATAGCTCTGATACCATACTTGATCCAGATCTCTTTAGCTACCAGAATTAACCAAGAGATTTCACTTTTGGAATATTAGAATAATTGCATGTGAAGGAGTATGAAATACCACATGTGCAAGTATTAAGGAAGATGAAACATAACGACACCCATCAAATCAATGAACACAAACACATTTATAACATAGTTTACCTAGTGTGGGTTACATCTTCAGACCCAGTGTTAAGCATGGGGAGGTCACTCAATTAAATGTTTTCAGATGATGATGAGTACATAGTACATTATTTATTGTCACAAGGATAAATTCCCTGAAACAGAGTGGCATATTTCTCCACAAGACATTCTCCTATAGGAAATCTCACTCATATGGACCCTCCTTTAGCTTGAAAAGATAATAAATTCGCATATGATGTGGCATACAAGTATCCCTGAACATAATGGTAAAAGGGATCTCAACAAAAAAATTCATCATATTACCAAATCAAAAGAAATACATGGCATAACTGCATCATACACCTCCTTTCGAGGATGGCTAGAAATTGTAAAGATCTACTACATAAATGGATATCATCATTGAATTCGTGGTGTGAAATCATGTCGAACAACTATAAACTTGGCCTCTTTCTAACGCTATCAAAATCTCGGCCCTCAGGAATCTCAAATATTCCTTCATGGAGATGGACGTGAAATGCGTTGCTCAGATGAAAATTCTGAGCACAGCACTACGCTCCTTATGAAATTTTGTGAAAAATGACTACAAAGGCAGCATCATTCTACTTCTATAAAAAATTATCTCCAAGGGAATCTTTTAGATTCCTCATGATTCTCTAAAGATTCCTCAACGGTGTCTATCTGAAATTTTGTTGCTCAGAAGAAAAAACTGATCATACCATCAAGTTCCCTATGAAAATTTGGTGCATTTTTGTATAAATTTTACATCATTCTATCACTATGAAAAATCACCCTCTAGAGAATCTTTTAGATTCCTCGAGTATCAAAAAATATTCTTGCAAAATTTTGTCCCAAAAACTGTGCCAGGCGTGATTCCACCTCGGCCTCTGTGTCAAGGTTTTGCCTTTAGTTCACAGTTCTATAGGAACTAGTTCCACTCCTTCGATCATGATTCCATTGGCTTCGTTCCACCTCCTTCGGTCTATGTTCCATAAATGGCTTAAACACATATTTCTCGATGGATAAAAAAACACCACCACTAGTTATATACCTCTGAAAAAATATATTTTAAACCATCGAACCACCAATTTTGATGTTATATGTAACTGTTAACATATTTAAAACAACGCCAAGTTGCATAACAATTTGGTTGTATGTTTGGAACCACGCTAGCAACGGTGTTGATCGTCGATTATAAAAAACCAGTCACAATATCCTTTATATCAACCCATTACATTTGGCATTAACTATTAGCCATTATATATATTAACCCTATTATATATGTTTTGTTATTCAACTGTGTATTCATTGGTCTTTTTTGAATATGGTTCTTTCTTTTTTAATATGGTTCATATATAACCCAACCATATGGATTAAAATTTGGTATTGGTTTTTTATTTTTCTATATATAATATAGTCATTATGTTTTTATATGGTTATATAATAACAATTGTTTTGACCCCCATATATATATATGATTGGATATTATAAGTACATTTTATATGGGTTTTTCTATGTTGTTTTATATATTTTTAAATAGTTTTGTTTTATTTTGAGATTTAATATTATTTTGGTTTTTTTGTGGGTAAAGAAGCTAATGATGGAGTACGAAATGTTAATTCTTGATCAGATGCCATGTACTCTGCGAGTCTCACTTGTTCACTAGGATGCCATGTGGCTCATTGTGGGCCCCACTTTTTCCCTATCTTATCAAACTTTAAAGAGCCATAATTTGTTCATACGGACTCGGATTTAAGTGTCGTCTACGCCATTGGAATCATAATGACAAGCACTACAACTTGGTACCAATTTCAGTACATTTGAAATACTTTGATTTCAAGCCTTTCTAGAGCCATCTTCAACTTCTCAGCCTTCTTGGAGCCATCGGGATCAACCCACCCATAAGATATGCTAGCTGCTAATTGCAATAGACTACATCCTTATGCAGGCCCCAAACTCAGTGGAGGAACCCACCTTCTTCAACTTCTTGTGGACCTCCTTTCAAAATATTTCAAATTGAATAATCTAGTATTGTCATACTATTGTCATACTATTGCCAAAAAAATCTTATACCCTATCCAACCTCTACTCCGTCGTGTTCATCAATTTGGTCTCATAAAATCCTTCTTGAAACATGTTCTTTCCATATATCCAACATCAATTGCAACCTTCTCATAGAATTCTAAAACACATAACATGGATTCTAAATAGAAAAAATACATGATCAAGTCTATTCATTCCTCTAGGATTGTTCACCTCTAGTCCTTGATCACCATGCTTCTTCTAGAATCCAATTTGGTTGTATAATGGGATCAGAAACCTCCAAAAGCTACTTAAATCTATATAAAAACCATATAAATCTTAATAATTCTAGAGAATCGGATAATCCAAACACATTCTACAAAATATAAATTAATGGGCACTACAAAATTTTAACGATTCGACAGGATGAACAAAATAATCGTGCTAATAACCCTTTTGCAAAAAAGAATTGACCAAGTATAAATAGACATGAACCCACAACCTCTATAGACCAAATCAACACACACAACCAACTGACTTGAGTGACAAGTAGTGAACTTTAACAAAATGGGCGTGTATATAACGAGTGCCAATAAATCATGGCTTACTAGAGCTTCAAAGTAACACCAAAACCACATACTCGTGAGGGCTCATTCCTCAGATTAAACACCACAAACATATTTAAAACTATAATCAATGTCAACATGTCATTTCTCACCAATATAACACAAAACTGCAAGCTAGTGAGGACTCATTCCTCTGACCAAAAAACCTAAGAACTGTAACTAGTTCGAATATGTTTTGGCTCACCATAGCTTCAATGTAAAAATAAACAGCATAACAAGGAGGAATCATCCCCTTGACCAAACCATCCAAGAACTGTAACTAGTGCTAGTATGTTGTGGCTCACTAGAGCTCCAATGAAACACAAACCATATGCTGACGAGGACTCATTCCTTCGACCAAATGCTTAAAATTTCTTTGTAGTCAAATCAATACAATAAAATTGAACCACAAACTTGATCACATATGTGTTTCATATATTGTTCAAAATGAAAAATGTGATAATTGGATCAAGGGCTTATCCATTTATAGTATTATTTTTTTCTCATGCTCGTATAATATGACCATATCATTATTCCTTTTGTTTAAATCCAACATCTGATAGATGCATGACCGAGGCCTTCACATCTATGCCATGATCCTTTGAGCCCAACTCCTAAGCTACAATGTGGCCAAGCACATGACCCAAGCCTTAATATTTTCATCATAGCCCTTTGAGCCTGCCCCTTAAGTGATGATTGACCAATCACATGATATATCTGCACCATGGTCCTTTGGGCCTAGGCACCAAGCTACCATGTGAATATGCATTGTGGTAGCCCATGACGGGTATCACATTTCACCTCATTTTTTACTGATTGACCAACCAAAAGATACCATTTGGACCTACCATGTGGCTGTCCCTAGAGATGCCATGTCATCTACTGATGTAATTATTTTTGGCCAACCAAATTGTGCCACATGTTATAATGAGACCATTTCATTACTCACTGATTAGATTGTGCTGCATGTCACAATGGGATTGACCCCAGCGAAAGCACCTCTCTTGGTTAACTAACACAAAAATTGGCATACATCCCCCATATAATATGAGTAAGGTGTATGAACTTTAACCATGTTAAACTTCATGCATGTTTGGTCACCATCCACTATGGATTTAATCTATGAACCATGGATCCACCCATAATTTGTGCACTATTTAATAGATTGATGTTGTTGGGTGTTTCCCCTTTAGTTTTGGTTCTTTATAAGTAATTATTTTCAAAATGCCATAATTTGTCACCCAAGAGGATATTTTTAGAGTTGGATATACCATTGGAAATGTCTTGATGAGGAATATCATACCCACCTAACCATAGGCTCATTAGGACTTGATAGCCTTCTCAAAAACTGAATAAAATTCATTCCTCTTTTAATTCTCTTAATGAGGGAACACAAGAGATCCAATTGTTATACTACTTCCTTTGATGCATGAACGGCTCTACTATTTAACCATTGGCTGATAAGGACATCATAACCTCATCAAAGCATGATAAAATTCATACCTCTTTGACGTCATTTGATGAGGACATGCAATAGATCCACTTATCATATTACCTCCTTCAATCCATGAATTATGTTACTGCTTCCTTGGACAACCCCTTTGACATTTGTTAGGGTCTTATGGTTTTGAGGTCAAATACCTTTGCCTCATTCATTCAGTTTTAGTTTTTGAGTAGCAGTTTAACATATGAACTATTGTTGTTGTCATAGTCTAAAGAGAGTTTCTAATGTAAAAATGTCAAAGTCGTCAAATGATTGTAAGTATATGGGTCATGAAAGGGGATCTTTAAGCCCTAATTCAAATTTGTAAGAGTATAAGGTTCATGAGGGGGTCTATTTTTGAATTTTTCACTCATGGAGAGAAAATGTGTCATTATTAGACTTTAGGGGTCATTGCATGATTTTTCATCTATCATAGGTCACATTGGTGAGTCATGTCAGTTAGGTACAATTGGTTAAAAGTGTTTATGAAATTGTTAGTGAGGTGTACCTATCATAATTGCAAGATTCTCTCCATGTCACCTCATCCCTTTACTCAAAATTTATCATCATTGCATGAAAGGGACATGTAAAAGGCATAAAACTCAATTTTTCAGCAAAATTTCCTCATTTATCATCTATCTCAAGAAGAATTTGAATTTTAAAGAAGTTTGAGGCTCCAATAATGTTGTAGACAGAATCAAATGAAGGTTTCAGCTATACTCACATTGTTGCTACGCAATTGTTGTGTAAAATACCCTGCTTCACCATCTATGCATTCTCAGTCTTCATTGCACATATTTTTTCTCAGGTGGGGTTTCTAAGTCCTCCATAATTAATATGGAGACTCCAATAGGAAAGAAAAAATGCAAAGGAGGTTAGTAGTTGGTCAAAGCATGGATATGGAAGGACACTACTCTTTTGTATTGCATGTTCACAAAATCACCATAGTTTCACTATATGTCCTAAACCATGTACCCATTTTCCTTGAAAATTTTATAGTAGATGTAGGGGGTGAGATGAATAACCTCAGTTCATTTCAGCTAAAAAAAATCATGATTTTCAAGAAACAAGCTACTGTCACCTACAACCATTTTGGATTTTATTCAGATCCATGAGTTGGAATGGGCTCAAAATTTTTGTGGAGGAGGGCCATGATGACATTAATTTACTGTTAAAATTGCAACGTAATTGGAATCACCATTTGGGAGATATTCCCAAAACATAGACTGCATGTCAAATTGTTATGCTTCATTGCGCAACTACTACACAAACTAGGAAAAATCAGTTTGGAACCCTGAAAGTGGGGAACGTAACACTCAAAAGGATTTTGCACCAACACACCATCATCTCAAACACACTCATCTTCTCAGTTTTGTTCAAAACCATCAGCAACCATGCTAAGCTTCGATGTTTGCCAGATAATGTTGCCCAAAGTCATTGTTTTAGTCACCATATTCAAAAGAGATTTGCAACCAACTCAAGATGAAGCTTGGAAAGAAAAAGAGGTTTATGTAGAAAAATAAAAGAACAAAAACCTCCTTCATTTTTTGTAAAAGTTTCATAGTTTGGGTGATTAAAATTCATGTTTAAAGCCTATTTTTCAAACTATGCAATTTACTATTTTAGTCATGATTTTGGGGAATAGATTTTGAGGAGTTGGGGAATAATTTGAGGAAACTGAGAGATATTTCTCTCACAAACAAGTTATTATACAAACACTTATCTCCATTTTTACGCAGGTGGTATATTTTGGGAATTATAGGTGTCACTTGGAGACCCATTTCCAAAATTGTTTGTTGACACAATTATGAAATGTTTTGAAATTCGATTTGTGAATTTGAATTTTTAGAAGGCTTTAGGCGTGTTGGGAGTCATAAGAAACAGGTGATCATTTGTTGGTATTGTTTCTGTTTTTAAGCGGGAAACTTTTTCAAATTTAGATTTCAAATTTTGTTGTGCAAGTGTGAAATTAAACATGTTTGGAGCTTGCACATGTGAAAAGGAACATCAAATGGGTCCCTCTCCACCTCAACCACTTAGTCATTGTCTTTATCATCCTACTGTAAGTCCGCGCTACACGTTTGTATTCCAAACTTGAGGCCACTATGCAAGTGTTGTGTAACACATTTATCAAATTTTTCTTGTCCTTTTGTCAACTTTGGAGATTTATATTTTGGATAATTGGAGATGTGGATAAAAGCATAGAGAAAGGTTGTAGAAGTGGATAAGGTAAGATTTCTTTATTTGGAGTTGTTGTTGCAGTTTTAGTTCTATTTTTTACTTCAGTATTAGTTTTAGAGCTGGATGTTTCTATTTATGTTAGTTTCGATCAACTTAGTGGATAACAAATATATTGAACCTACTATATGTTTATACTATGTCAAATTGTATTTAAGCCAAACAAAATATGAAAAAGGGGTTTGGATTTGCGAGATGACTAGTGTATGCATGTTCATTTTGTTTCATAAAGTTATCAGTGCTATGTTTTCCATATTAGCCAGAGATTCATGTGGTATGAGTTTTATGTTATTTTTTCATGTGTTAAGATATTCATATATCTGTTTCTCTTTCATTACTATGTTGTTGCTAAAACAATTTTTTAGAATTCATCTTATTTGATGTCCTAAAGGATTGCTTATCTTTGGAAATTATAATGGAATACACTTTGAGTTAAGTTCTTCATTACCACCTTCTTCTCAATATTTGATTAAAATATATGTTAAAAATTTCAAAAATTGTTTAATGCTTTGTTCATGCAATTAAATATTGCTATGTATCCTTTTATTTCTTCAAATTCACTCACTATACTAGTTCAAATGTTATAGCTTGGAATCTTACCTACCTTTCCCCTGTTATAATAGGTTTTCATGTATTCGTTGTTACTATTGTGCTGGGATCTAAATTGTTGTTCCATACAGTGGCCCTCCCTCTCAAGTTTTCCAACCACCATTTTCAACCAAGTTACCTCTACATACCTGGTCTTTGCATTCCCTGAGCTTAAGCATTATTTACCTTCAAAATTTTTCTAGTGAGGAAGCCCCCTTTGGCTAGAAAGGACTAGTTTCTAGCCAAAAGAGGTTTTTGGTTACCCATGTAAACCTTTTGTCAGACTAGAGGTAATTACAAGGTGCTAACATAGTGGCGTCATTGCAAGGGAGCAAAGGTTTCATCTTCTCTAGGAAATATCATCAAAGTTTGAGATATGATTGATGATGGTGAACAATAGTTAGACATATGTAGGATGAACCATTCACATGGAAACTCCAATCAAGCTTCAAAATGATCCAAAGACTCGAATGGCACCAGGATCCAAAAACCATAGTTTGCTGGAAATTCTATTGGCCAAAAATGAATTCAGATTCGAGGTATGCCCCTATGAATCGTGCTCATATACCTAGCTTTCCGAACCACATGGCTTGTGTATATTGTAAAAATTATTTTCCAAGGTTCAAAGATGAGGATGGAGATGATTCTACTCTGGATCTAGTTAAATTTCACATACATGTACGTAAGGTGAGGGTTCAATTTCATTTATATTATCTCATGAAGATGTTCATGGCTACTCTGGAAGGAAAGGCAAGGTCATGGTATGAAAAATTACCAACTTCTAGTTTATGTTCTTCAAAACATTTTCATACATTATTTTTTGAAAATTATAAAGGATCTTACCCATATTTGCTACTTGTTCAAAATTGTTGTGACGATTTTGAGAATTTCATTCAGCATTTGGATTTTTTTTTTATTTTTTTTTTTATTTTTTTTTATGGAGATGATGATTTTATGCATAATGAGATTATGGAGGCCTTTCATGAGAATCCTTTTCAATATCAGAAGGAAATACAACAACGCAATTGCCATCATATTCATGTGGATTCCCAACAAGCAATAATTTTTTCCTTAACGGAACATGAAAGTGATAAGGAATTCGATGTAGATATTCATGTTCATTCTCCTAAGATTGATCAAGTAATACAACAAGTTTTTCCTCATGATCTTGACAAATATATTAAATATATTTTAAATCATAAAGAAAAAGAAATAGACAATCAATCAACATATTCATCTTCTGGGTCAATGATTGAAGAAAAGAAGATTATAAATCCTTTTCAAAATTCTTATTCTCAACAGCATGAGAATGCAACTCAATACAATGAGATTAAAAAGGAAAGTAGTGAAAAAGAATGGGTTGCTCTAGAGCATTTTGCAAATGAAGACTTTATTTAGGAAAATCTACCACTTGATGTAAGAAACACATGATATTTTGAAGATCAAGATCATATTTTAATTGAAGCACATGAAAGGTTAACCCTTGACATTGCCATTATACATGATGCAGTTGTTCCATTTTGACTCCCCCAAGAAAATTCAAAGTTTTTTATTGTATACAAGAAGAGTGAAAAGATAGGAAAAGTCACTCAAGGCTCAAAAAATGAGGAGTCTAATGAAGACGAACAATTAGCGATTATTTTTTAAGACAACTCCTTTCTTTTTGTTGATCATCAAGAACAAGTAATCTTTCAAGACTTTCAAGATCCTCTTGCCAATTTGTCACTATCATCAATGAAGTTCGATTTTGCAGCATTCCTACACCAAAAATATATGTCTCAGTTAGAGTTTGAGTTTCCATTCTCTTACTTTTTTTACTTGCTCAAGGAAAGTGTGAGTAGAATTCAAGCATGTAGACATTTTCTTGATTGGCTACATTGGAGGGATCACTTCACATGAGTGTATATATATCTTCAGTAGGTGTGGAAAGTTATCATTGGAACTTGAAGCACGAGGAGAAGGTCCTAAGTTTCTAGTGATCTGTTGCCATATTTAAGTCAGTCGGTTAATTAATTTTCAGTCAATCAGTTACATTTTTCATTTTTTATGTTGACTCCATTGCCCAATGGTATAATTAGTCTACTAGTCCTACGGTTTTGTTCTTGGAACCTCAGGAGGAGGTTTCCATCCCCATTGGATCCAATTTTAGGGTCTTAGGGTTTTGAGGTCAAATACCTTTGTCTCACTCATTTATTTTTAGTTTTGGAGTAGTAGTTTAGCTTATGAATTACCGTTGTTGTCATAGTATAAAGAGAGTTTCTTATGTAAAAAGGTCAAAGTGGTCAAATGTTTCTAAGTATATGGGTCAGGAAAGGGGGCCTTTAAGCCATAGTTCGAATTTGTAAGAGTCTAAGGTTCATGAGGGGTTGTTTTCTTAATTTTTTCACTCATGGAAAGAAAAGGTGTCATTATTAGACTTTAGGGGTCATTTCATGAGTTGTCACCTATCATAGGTCACATTGTTGATTAATGTTAGTTAGGTATAGTTAGTTAAAAGTGGTTATAAAGTTTGCAGTGTCATGATCCGGATTATCCACAATTTTTTGTTTATTTTGTCAACATTTCAAACCCAAAAGGGGGTCCATCATCACGACTAAATTAGATCGAAGAATGAAAGCTTACATATCATCATTACGAGATTCTCTCCATGTCACTTCATCCCTACACTCAAAATTCATCATCATTCCATGAAAGGGACATGTACAAGGCATAAAACTAAAAAATTTCAACAAACCATGGAAAATTTTAGGGGCGAATGTTTGCCCCTTGGTGAAATTAAGGGGTTTTAAATTTTTAGTGGGCGAATATTTTCTATCATAGTACATTTTTACAAATCACCTCAAATAGCCCACCTTATTTTAAGGGAGAGGGTAAAAAAGGTAAATTTAGCCCTTGAAATTAGGAGTTACAACCTCCATTCGCCCATTTTCAAGAATAGGTTTTATTTAAGTGAATCCTATGGGCCAAAGGCCCAAATACCATATTTATAGAAGAGGTATGGTAAATTAATAAAAATATAAATAAATGAGAGGTATGGTAAATAAATAAAGCATTTTTTATATTTACTCCATAAGTCACCTTATATACATGCAAGGTTGTAAACAAATAAAAATATAAGTAAAGTGGAGGTATGGTAATAAATAAAACGTCTTTTTATACTTACTCAAAAG
>APFE031598423.1:22432-38021 GCA_000404065.3 Pinus taeda
AAATATAAGCATAATAATAAAAATAAAATTCTTATGTTTTAATATAAAATTTAATAATATAAATAAATATTTATGAATTAATTAAAAGAATGATTATAATAATTTCAAAAATTAAGAAATAATCATGTGTCGGCCCTTATATATTAGGGTTCTTTTGTTTATTTATTCCTAGGCACTCAACTCTTTCTCTCAAATAATCTTGCATTCATCTCTATCTTTCTGATCTGTCCTGAAGATGGATCCCCTTTGGGGTTTGAAACGTTGGCAGAATGAAGTTGAAACTGTGGACAATCTGGAACATGAAGCTACAAAAAACTTCCACAGAGGCTTGAAATCCAAGATTTTATTGTATGCATTGATACTTTTGTATTGGGATTCGAATTATTATTCCATACAATGGCCCTACCTCTCAAGTTTTCGAACCACCATTTTCAACCAAGTTACCTCTACAAACCCGGTCTTTGTAGTCCTTGAGCTTAAGTGTTATTTACCTTCAGACTTTTTTCTATTCAGGGAGCCCCCTTTAGTTAGAAAGTACCTATTTCTAGCCTAAAGAGGTTTTTGGTTACCTCTATAAACCTTTTCTCAAACTAGAGGTAATTAAAGGCTGCTAACGATGTTAATGCCATTGTTTTTCATCAATGACAACAGAATGTACACACTTTTTCATTTATGCAAATACCACCATACATTGAATGTCATTAATGTCAATAGGCCAAGTTCCCATCAAAATTCCCCTGCCAAGTGTTGGTGACTTCCCTTTTCTGACTACAAAGATGCATCCTTCTTTCTTTCCTTCCTTCTATCGATATTTTCATTTTATATTGTAGTTTTCTTGATCAATATATGTGAGTATCTCCTACTCCTATTTCCCATAATTTGTCAATATTTATATCATTGTCTTCATTCTCTCTACCTTTTACATCAATGGAAAATGGACGTGGTTGTCTACCTATGCTTCCATAATTATGTATGAAATTGATCTTGTTATAAGTAGATTCTACCTATTATTATCTTCCTACGTTTATAAATAACTTCCATATATGTCAATGTCTGCATTCTTTGGTTGCTACTAAAATTCTAGATAGATTCAATAAAGTCTCCCCCTCAGACCATGCTTCTTATAAGTGTCTTCCAATACTCATTAATTGTTCCTAAATTTCCTTGTGGACCTGATAGAGTCTCCCCCTAAGATCAATGCTTCGCTCTGTCAATGCTTACCAATTGTCTCAAAAATTTCTTGTAGGCCTAATAGAGTTTTTCTCTGAGATGGTGTTATTGATACTTCTTAAACTTTTCCTACACTTTTTAGATAGATTCTACTCTTAAGACTATGCTACTTGTCATTCTTTTGTATGAACCTAATGGAGTCTCCCTTTGAGGCTATGTTTTCTTTAGAATTTCCATCTGCTGCTTTGGTTTATACTATCTTTAATCATGGACATGCATAAATTATTTACTTATCTATGCCTTCTATCATTTGAAAATATCTATATCTTCATTTCTTCTTATACTACTTTATATCTAAGATATCATCAAGTCATAATGAAAATGAAATATTCCCATATCATTCTCCATGTACTATCCTCATATCAAAGTGATGATTCACCCTTCATAGAATTATTTCTTCACTTTTGAATTTCATAAGTTATGATGTTAATGAAGACTTCACCAGGGGATTAGATTCGAGGGGTCATATCTAATGTTGGTTAATCCTATATCATCATCCATCTCATAGTGTTGCTTCCTATATTAAAGGCAAGTGCTTCTCTCTTGAGTTTACAACCTTATGATGTGTGTTCTTCTATCTGAAATATATAGCACACAATATTGGGCTTCAATATTTGTTGGAATTCCTAATGTTTTCTTCTAACTTGATTCATGATATGCTTCAATATAGGCACCTAATCATATCCTTTATATCTGATCGCATTGTAGGTCTTGCAATCTTGTGTTTTGTGCTCAAATTATATACATGAAAAACAATAACCAAAGAACTTATTTTGATGTTTTGAGGTATGGGGTCATCTTTATAGTATGAAGTTATTTCTTAGAAGACCCTCGTTCAGTGGTTGATTTCCAAAACCTCCTTCATTGCTACTTGTGGATATTTTATGAATATCCTTTATCATGGAAGGTTCCCTTCCATTACTGGAATTTTGAGGTCTAAAATGGGCCTCCTAAGGAATTATAAAATAATAGTGGAAATACTAAAATAAGATCAGATTACATCATCAACTTTTAGAGGGAAAATATATATATATATATTTTTCAACTCATATTTTCAACTTATTTACGTATGGGTTTGCATAATTTTCGAGCAGAAACACTGGTTGGATGAAACATTTGATTCTTCATCGAAGGAGTACCCATTTTTCATACTTTCGATGGACCCTACTACACAAAAAATGAGAAATACAAGAAAAAATTGATTGCAATCACATTGTTTTAATGTATTTCTCATTTTTCATGTAGCAGGGTCCATCAGAAGTATGCAACATGGGTACTCCTTGGATGAAGAATTAAAGTTTTCATCCAATGAGTACTCCCACTCAAAATTTGAGTAAAGCCTTAGGGAGATAATATTTTTTTACTTTTTTTTATATTTTTACCTTTTTGCTACAAAAATGATGAATCATCCCCCATTTGACATCATGATATTGAATCCTATTGGTTCTTATAAAGTTTATTTTTGTTGTACATTTTTTTTAGGAGGCCCATTTTAGACCTCAAATGTCCCCTAATGCTTCATTTTGCTTCCTTTCCTTTTGTGAATTTAATTTTCCTTAATAGTTCCTCACATCATCTTGAGAATCATTGAAATTGACATGCTTAGGCTTATTCATCATTTGATTAAGATCTTCAAGAGATTTGTTACTATATGTATTGAATGTATGATCAAGCCTTTGAGGATGATCTTCATTTGATGTGCTTGGGAGACCTTTGTTCTTGGATTCCTCATAACTACCTTCATAACTAAGACCTATTTTAATGAGGGAATAAATTTGCATGCTTAGAATGTGATCGAGAGATTTCCTCCCTTTATGAAAGTTTAAGTTGTATTTTATTTCCTCTAATTCTTTTTTCAAAAGTAAAAATTCTTCTAATATTTCACAAAGTTGTTATTTGTCATGTATACATTCTAACAAAAAATTGTTTATCCGTTTATCTTATTGTAGCTCAACCTTGAGAGAAAGAATGGTCTACTCATTCAACTCTTTGTATTGGAGTTGTTATATTAATTGTCCATCCTTTTTCTAAGGGTCTTTATTTCCTTTAATGCACTTCTAAGATCTCCTTCATAATCTATTTTTTTAAAGTTATCTTGTTTCAATGATGAACAATATTTCAAATATTTAATCATTAGTTAAAATTTCATTTCTTTAGTAATCACATTCTTCCTTTGAGTAGAAATTCTTCTTCTTGTTTCCTTGTTTCTTATTTTGATGCTTAGACTTCAATCTTGACTAATCATCACTATCATTCCTTTTAGCACAAGGACATTTAGAAACATAATGTCCTATCCTTACAAATTCAAAGAACTTAAAAGGAAGATTTCCTTTGAACATGTTGCTTCCCCTTTAAGCTTTCAGACTGTAACAGCCTATTGTGGTAAAAACACAACCCCCCCATTTTTCACTTAATTCTCATTATGGGATCTATTTAATTAGAGGGTTTGTCATATTACTGTTTGATTTTGATATTTTTTATTTCTTCAATGAGCTCGATATGTTCTTATCTTCCTATCGTAAATTGTTTGATTGCATTTGGACATTTGGTTTGTAAATGACATCTAACTATCGATTGAATATTTTTCACTGCCTTCACCAATGATATGTATATAATGTATTTTACCTTTTTGTTTTACAGGTTTTATTTCTATATTTTTACTTTTATTTGTAAATTATTTTTTTATATTGGTAAATAGTATTTTTATTTTTGTCCCTTACATAGCCCCCGGGACAAAGAATCATAGCTAGGCTTTAAGCCTAAATCATAAAACAAGTGGCATATATAATAATACCATATATCAAAGCTATGGGTGATCAGAATTTTGATATCAAAAGAATCATTTTGAGAATCCTCAAAATTGAAGTTTGAGCCATTTTATAGAGTGGTTTAATAAAACAAATGACAAAAGTCAGAACCATATTAAAATTGAAGCTATTAGGTGGTTTGAACTTTGTATAACGCAAAGCTCCACCATATTACAGTATAGTTGACATGAGGACCCACCTGCCACATCATTACTTCTGTTCCTAAGTATCAGCTATCCGAGATTTTCAACTCACCAAGCTTTTAAAAACTTCGACCTTTGATAAGTGATATTCATATCCCACTAATATTCTGATATGGAACTCCGTTGATTTTCCCATAACCAATCCTTCCAAGCTTTGATAATCATCTCACTCTGATCTTTGATCTCCGATAATCACACCCCTCTAACTTCTGACTTTCGATAATCCACTATCCTGTGATATTCGGCCTCGATACACTATTTAAAAGGAGTTGAATAATATATCGCGTCCACTCCACATCACAGCATCCCAATATCGGCAAATCAATGTATTTTGATTGTGTGGATTGTAAAAAGCTTTGATGGGGTTACTTGTAATACCACTTAGATCTTGCAATGTGTATCATCCTCCGACCACTGTTATAGCCACTAAATTAAAATTAAAAGGTCTTGGAGCATAATTAAAAGTCATATGTGTCTTAAGTTATCCATCATTTTAAATGGCTAATTTTAATTTCTCAGTTAAAGAGAAACACCCGGGCCAAATCAAATAGACCATTCAATCAATAGATACACAACCATGTGTCGAGATCCAAACCAAAATATACAAAGCAGGTTAAAAACAAAATCTTAAACGAGGACTAATACCATGAAGTGATCTTGTTAGAAAATATCCTCAATGGTTATCAATAGAAAATAAATCAAATCAACAACAAGCTAAACTGGGCACTTTATGAGACAAAGGTGATCTACAATTGGCTTGTGATTCAACAGAAGAAAAAACCACTTGATTTGTTTGCTTTTATTGTCTTAGTTGTTGAGAGATACATGGAGCTACTCTTATTTTCATGATTTCACCTTAAGCTCTGTATAAATACAAACTCCTTGACAGAGGCAAAAAAAAGGAAATTCACGAGATATAGTAGAGAGTAGAATAGAGAGGCATTATTAGAATAGAAAATTATTTCATAGTCTGTGATTTATGTGAACGGGGTTTTGTCTCTTTCATTATGAGCTATGTAAAGAGGAGCAGGGTTTGAAATATTGTAACTCTCATTTCTATTACCTAAGTTTGTGACTTGGAGGAGGCTTCTTGAGGATAAAATCTTGTATTGAATAGGAGAGGACGTTTGATTAGTTTGTATAAAGATATTATTATTTTTAATAAAAAATTGCATTCCTTTTTGGTAGTATTGTGCACTACTCTCAATATTGATTCTTGTATTGTAGATTAGATATCTAATCTTTAGTACAAAAATATGTTATCATTTATCTCTTGGCATTACTTATTAAGATCAGACTTTTGAGTAATTATTTACTTATAAATATGCTATCTTATCCTGATTTAATAACTAGTAAAGTTATGTGAATTAATTCCCAATTCTATTAGTTCATTATTTGTTGGCTTTCATTAACACTATGTGAACTACTTCCTAATTTTAGTGATTCAACGGTTATGATTAATTGATCTCTTAAACATAACATGATTAGTAATTACAATGTTAGTTAAATGAACTATTTCTTTAACTAGATATTCATCATAAGCTTTTCATGCTAAAATCCCAATTATTATTAGTCTTGCTCTTGGTTGCATGGAGGACTAATCCTTCATCCAATCAAGAAGTCTTAGGGAATATAGATTTAGATCTACATTTAGTTTAAAGACTGCATTTCTTGAAGTCCCCTTATTAAATAGGAAAAGCAGTAGAAGTGGTTTGGCGAAGCCCCAAATCAGCATAAGGGATTACTTTCTTACCAAGCTAATAGCAAGAGAGTCATCTTGATTTCTATTTCTCTATTGGCGAGAGAATAGAGATGTTATAAGACAACATAGATATAGATAAATGGTAATTGGACCCAATAGAACTGTTTGGAACCACCATTCAATAGATATAGATCTAAGTTACAGATCTCGGCTGGGTGGTATCCTTAAAAGATTGATTAGGCCATTTTCTCTGATAAACAAAGCCATAGGTTAAACGTTCATGTAATAAAGGATAATAAAGGAAAAATAAAACCAAGGTCACGGGACAAGTATTCCAAGCTAAATGTCGGGAAAAACATACTAGTGGGTGTCACTTATTATTTATTATGGCTACAGAAATTGGAAAAGGAAATGGAAAATGCAAGAGGCATTAATTGGGATTTATTTATGAAAATAAAGGAAAATAGGATAAAAGGGAGATGAAAGGTCGCATATTTGCATGAGAGGGAAATTGAAGTAAAATTAATGAAATGAAGGAAAATAGAGGTCCTAATGATAAAAAGGCTTAGGAGGATGAGTTCATAGTTGTTTGTCAATTTTGTAGAAATTAGGATGTAAATTTGCAATTTATTATGAAATTTTAATCAAAATTCCTACTCTACTTCTTTACGAAAAATCAATTCACAATTTAGAACACTAATCACAAACATGTAATAAGAAATAATGCACATGCACACGATATTTTTCCAAGGGAAAGGAATTTACTAAAAACCCCTTTTCTTACTTGCATTAATCTAATAAATAGAGATGTATTACAGTTGCTTTGTTGAACTAGGCACAACCTGCAAGTGAATAACCTATCTCTCTGCTCACTGAGAAGCTCTAAGCCAGACCTAATCAATTTATTCCTATTCTTAAGCCCCTATTTCCTTCCTCAATTACTTGAGAAATCAGGCCCCTATTATTTAGGAAATTCCTCTAATTGATTGTGCAATTCCCAAGATTGATCATCTGACAACATGCAACACATGTACACTCAAGAATAGTCTACAATTGATGTTACACTTCCTTAGAATATCCATCATATCTAGGGAACTTGAATTCTTTGCATGTATTAGCTATGTTGAGCTGATTAATCAGTTAATTGGATTATCATCGAGTTTGACTGAAGTCCCATTGCAGAACTAACCTTCCACTAGTTCCTCCAACAACTAAAACTAGTTTAACAAAAAAAACTTGAAATAATTGACCTTGATTGCTACAACCTAGAAATCAGACATGTCTAGCTAAAATCTAACTCCTCTAACTTCAACTGAGCCAACTGAGTGATAAGAGCCATATCACCTCAGTTAATTGCATCTAAGTTTTTTGTTAATATGGAAATTCAATATTTCTCAATTTAATCAAGGAAAAATCAAATTGGGAATTTCTTGCTACATTTTCAACACTCCCTCTCTACAAAAAAGGGATTATCAACCACCCCTGTACTACACTTGTGGAACTCCAACTTTCCTCTTAACAAATCCTTTGTCAAAATTTCAACATCTTGTTCCTCTATGAGAATGTATTGTAGCAACAATATCTCCCACTACACACAATCCTGTAAATGGCAATATCAGATAAATATCTGCTTGGATTGATCATGAAATACAAGATTCTTAGAGAGCCTAACGTAAATATAATTATCATAGTATATTACAATCAGATTCACCATCTGACCAAATTGTCCCACAAGTAACTTTTTCATCCAGATCGCCTCACATGTTGCTTGACTTGCAACCATATTTTTTGCTTCTCCTGAGCTAAGCACCACATATATTTTATTCCTATTATACCAGGAAACAACTGTGGACCCAACCCTGAAAATTCCACTTGGTGTACTCTTTCAGTATGATAGACTCCTCACCCAATATGCATTTTTCAAACCACACAAATTCACTCCCTCTATCCGTTTGTACCATATTCAAAATTGGGTAGTGCCTTTGATGTACTGTAAAACATGCTTAGCTTCCCTCCAAAATAACTTGGTTGTCCTAACCATAGCTTGGCCTAGCTGGCATAGAACATATCTGGCCATGTGTTCCAAAGATACATCAGTGAACCCACTAACTTCCAATAAATGGTATCATTCACTTTCGCACCTGAAGTGACATCCTCCTTCCTCCAGTTGGTTGTTATAGGTGTCTCCATGGGTTTTGTTGGCATTATGATACAAGTGAAAAAAGTATAGTCCTTGATGGCAAGTCACTCAGATGACAGGTCATAGTGCAGCAGGTCAATAGCAAAGATTTAATGATCAAAGAGAGGAATACGCAGGTTCACCTTGACAAAGGAGCATATACATGCAGGTTAATAGACCAAAAAGTGTATATAACGTACACACACAACTTCACAAAAGGAAAGGTGCATACATGTTGGAAAACTAAGTTTTGGTCTGTGCTATTTGGTCCATGGTATTTTGATCCATGGTATTGGTCCAAGGTATCTGGTCTGAAGTATTGACCCCAGGTATTTGGTCCAAGGTATTGGTCCTAAGTGGTTTTGGACCATGGTATTAAGAAAGGCCTAACATTACAAAAGAAGGAGAAGATCATTAGGCCAAAGGGGTGCAAGGATTGAATACCTGATAAAGTGAGAGATCTAGTATGCAGGTTATGGGTTCATGATGCTTTGCTTGATTTGAACCAAGGATGCACCTATGTGGATGATGATGGATGGTGGATTGGGATCTTAAGGCTTGGAATGTATTATCATTGTGTGGCTTGATCATGGATAGACTAGATCAGAATTATTGATGCATATTCTATTGTATAAAAGTTATGATCTGGGTATGACTGATGTCTAGAATAGCTGCAAAGTTATGAGTGAATATTTGCAGATCTGTACGTAGGTTTTCCTTGGTAAAAGAGCGTATAAATGCTAGTTAGGCTGCGTATATAGTATGAAGTATGATATTTGAAGTTGCAATTATATCTTGTTATTGTTGTAGAGTTCTGGGTTCTACTCTATGTTCTGGTGACTGTGTTTTGATGACAGTATTCTGAATGTTCAGGGGTGATTGATTTCGAGCTTCAATGTTGTTGATGGGTCTAGTATGAAAATTGGATGAAACATGGCCTTCATATTATGGTGTTGTGATCCAGGAGTATCCAGTCTGAAAATTTATGAAATGTGGTCCGTGGAAGAAGAGTGAAGGTTGGAGCCTTCAGTAGGCCGGCGCCTACGTACTAGTAAATATATCAGGTAGTACAAGAGCTAGGGGATTGTAGCTCCCTTCTAATAGTAGCTGGAAAATGAGAGAAGGTTGTAGGCTTCTGCAGGTGGGTGCTTGCATACTGGTATGAGTTTGCGCCAATACAAGATTGTAAACAGGTTTTTCTTATATTAAAGGAAGACGGTAGTAGGTGGTTTTTGTCCCGCATTGGGTTTCCACCTTATATCATAGTGTTCATGTGTGTTTCTTATGTGTGATTATCTATTCTTTTTTACTACATTTGTTTACTATTTATATGATTAATGAATTTTTGATGCACTGATTATAGATCAACATATGATGAATTAATCGAATCACAAGTTTACTGGATATATGCTAGTTGCATTAAATACAATTGCGTGTACATGTGAGTTCCCTTAACTGAAGTAGCATATGTGAATCAGAGTATGAAAAGAAAAAGTTATTGATTTGATAATATTGATTTACCCCCCTCTTAGTATTATTTCCAACAATTGGTATTAGAGGAGGTTCTTTGGTAGAAGCTTGATTGCTTGAAGGAGATCCATAGAACAATGGGAAAAAAAGCACGTCAGAAGAAGAAGACAGTTGAAAGGAATAGTGAGAGCTTGCCGTCAGGTGGAAGCAAGTATTCAGATTTTGAACCACCTCAGATTGAGAATGAACAAGGAAATGTAGCATAAGATCAACCAGATATATTTAATAAAAGAGAGAGTGCCCTCTAAGAAGAAGTTTCCAGATTGAAAGCTCAACTGGAGTGTGCCTTCAAAGTATGTCAAATGATGCAAGATGAAGTGATATCATTCAAAAATAAGTAGAATAAAGAAATACCTCAAGCAGATAAAGAACAAGAAAATGAGATTCTCAAAGTAAGGCAACAAGTGGAAGAAGGAAGAAAAGCTATAGAAATCTTGAAGAAGCAACATCTAGAAAAGGAAGAGAAACATCCAGTTGAGGTAAATATATTTAAAGGTAAATTAGGAGAAAACAATAAACTGTTATGATTTCGAGATAGTACTAATATTTTGGATGATATTCTTAGTAGTCAAAGCTCCCCTTCTATCAAAACTAGTCTTGGTTTCCATGAATCTGTTGAAGGTAAATATAGCTTTCAAGGTGAGGCGAGGAACTCTAATGAAAAACCTAAAATTCTCAATAAGGGGATAACAGGCCAACCACATCAACAGCCAAGGAAAGAAATCCATCAAAGAAAATCTTTTACTCCAAACTATGGAAGTGATAGTCAGTTATTTTCTGAGATGAATAATCTTGAGTGTTATGTATGTCATAATCTTGGACCTATTGTAGTGAGATGTAGAATTAGAATGATGCAAGACTGTCACACAGAAATATCATCACGTTCCAAGTACTTTAAGGGATATTTTTTTGCTTGCAATATGTTTGGTCACAAAGCCATTGACTGCTACAAAAGGAATATGAAACATGTAAGGTGTTATGCATGCAACAATTTTGGACATATAGCTAAGGAATGCAGGAAGAAAGTACCGGAACCATACCAAAAGGAGAAAATATCATCACAGTCAAAGATATGGAAGGAGAAGGAAGTACAGTAAAAAAGATCTCACATAATAGAGTATACAAACATGACAGACTCCGAGGGAGCTGAAAGTGTGAAACTTCAGTGTTCTAAATCTCATACGCATGTTTCATGAAGACAAGTCGTGTATATACCCGAGTTCGAAGCTACACAATCAAGTATATGATGGGTTGAGGAAAAGAAGTGGAACAGACACAAGAAAAAGGGGCTGATATGGTTCAGTCAATTATTTGTTCTATTTAATGACGGTTACAATCTGTTGATGATGTGTTGAAATGGATTGGTATTCATAAGATGTTGTTTAGATGTGTTTTTAATCCTAACTTGATGTATATCTAATTGATGATGATGCCTTGATACTTCTCGCTGGTATATGCATGATCATATCTGACAATGAACAAATGGAATAGGTTTAGGGGGAGAGTATGCTTCAAATAATGCATTGTTGGCATTATTTGGTGATGATGCTTATGTGGCTAAATGACACATCTTAATACTTATTGTTGGTTGGTCAAGAGAATGGTATTGCAGGTTACAAGTTGTTGGTGTTGCTGACAGATGCTTATGGTGCAGATCATATATGGTGTATGATAGTTGCTGATGACTATCATGGTCTTGTTTATATTGTTGTTTTTTGTCATAAAATTCATGTATATCATTTGATGAAAAGGTCATGAAGAGACCTAACTTGTACCCCCACTATACACGGGAACCATTATGTAATAATTTCTATTTCAGTTAGGTATAAATAGTTGGTATATCCCCACTTTGTTGGGTGGATGAGTCAAAATGGTGTAACCCCACTTGGTTGGGAGATTGATGTATGTATGACTCGTTGGTGATAGGAAGGTCATACTCACTTAGTTGAGTTGTAGGGTCATGTTATTCTTTTGAAAAATATTTTTGCAGACTCTGCATGTGCTCAGGGGGAGCATGGATGGTTTAGTACATATTAGAATGTACCAAGGGGGAGTTTGATAAGAGAATTCAACATGTGCTCAGGGGGAGCATGGACTGATTGGTACATCTTAGCATGTAAAAAGGGGGAGCTCAATCAGAGACTTCAGCATGTACTCAGGGAGAGTATGGATAACATAATTTATATGAAGGGAGAGGATATCTTGGTCTACCCTTTGCCCTTGATGTCAAAGGGGGAGAGTGACTTGGTGTTGTTGTTGCCATCAAGTCCAAGTGATACGGGGAGATTGTTGGCATTATGATACAGGTGATACAAGTATTGTCCTTGATGGCAACTCACTCAGATGAAAGATCATAATGTAACAGGTCAATAGCAAAGATTCAATGATCAAAGAGAGGTATACACAGGTTCACCTTGACAAACAAGTGTATACACGCGGGTTAAAATACCAAAAGGTGCGTATAACGTACACACATAGCTTCACAGAAGGGAATCCATGTACATGTATAGTATGATATTTGAAGTTGCAGTTGGATCTGGTTTCTGCTGCAGAGTTCTGGGTTCTTCTCTGTGTTTTGGTGACTATGTTTTGATGACAGTATTCTGAATGTTCAATGGTGATTGATTTTGAGCTTCAATGTTGTCGACAGGTCCATTATGAAAATTGGATGAAATGTGGCCTTCATATTATGGTGTAGTGATCCAGGAGTATCCAGTCTATAAATTTATGAAACATGCTCCTTGGAAGAAGAGTTAAGGTTGGAGCCTTCAGTAGGCCGACACCTACGTACTGGTAAATATATCAACTAGTTTAAGAGCTAGGGGTTGTAGCTCCCTTCTAGTAGTATCTAGAAAATGAGAGAAGGTTATAGGCTTCTACAAGTGGGTGCCTGCGTATTGGTATGAGTCTGCACCAGTACAAGATTGTAAACAGGTTTTTCTTATATTAAAGGAAGACGGCAGCAGGTGGTTTTTGTCCCACATTGGGTTTCCACCTTATATCATGGTGTTCATGTGTGTTTCTTATGTGTAATGATCTGTTTTGTTTTACTACACCTGTTTACTACTTATATGGCTAATGAAGTTTTGATGCACTAATTATAGATCAACATATGATGAATTAACGGAATCACAAATTCACTGGATATATGCTAGCTACATTAAACACAGTTACGTGTACACGCGAATTCCCTTAACTAATGTAGCATATATGAATCAGAGTATGAAATGAAAAGATATTGATTTGCTAATACTAATTCACCCCCCCCCCCCCCCGCCTCTCAGTATTATTTCCAACAAGTTTGTAGTTCTCTGTGTGAAATCTATATACTATATCATTTGCATACTTTCCTTCATACACAAATAGTTTCCCATCACCTTTCCATACTTCTAACCTAAGGAAGTAGTGCATGAAAACCATGTCCTTCATATAAAATTCCCTTGCAAGGTCCTCATTACAATATCTGGTGAGGTGCTCATCACTAGTTAAAATAAAATAATCAACATATAAGACAATAATAATCAATTTACCTTTTACCAATATATGAGAAAGGTTTTCATCCATTTCAATTTTGGTGAAACCCAAACTATTGAGATAATTGTTGATCATGGTGTGCCAAGCATAAGGCACTTGTTTGGTATCGTACAATGCTTGCTTGAGTCTGAACACATGTTAATCCTAATTAAATGTGTTAGAAACTTATGGTGTCTTGTTTTGTACCTCCTCCTCAATAACTCCATTGTGAAATGTTGTTTTTACATCCATCTGGTGGATCACCACCCCATATGTGGAGCCAGAGCAACAATTGATCTAATGGCTAAGTACCTTTCTATAGGATCACAAGACTCCTCATAGTCAATTCCCTCAACTTGAGAGTACACCTTGGAAAGAAATATGGCCTTATACTTCTCTGTGATTCCATATGCTGCATTCTTTACCTTGAAGATCCATCTCAAACCCAAAATTGATTTATCTACTGGTCTTGGGACCACTTCCCAAACACTGTTCTTTACAATGAATTCATACTCTTCCACCATTGCATCAGGCCATGCATGTTTCTCTACTTCTTCCTTGAAAGAGTATGGCTCAATATCTACAAGCTCAGTCATTAGATCCATGTATCCAGTGTACCAATCAGGTGACATTATCTGCATGGGCAAATTTGAAGGATCTCGCACATTGTCCCTCACATTGTGCACAAGTCTATTAGCTTCCTTGTTCCTTTTATTAAAGCCTTCTCTAGATGGTTCTACTTGAGTGGTTTTCTCCCCTTTATGCTCCTATATATGTGGCTACTCCCCAAATTCCCAAGGCTCCTCCTTTGGAGCTAAAATATCCTCTTCATGTGGGATCTGAAGCTCCCTCTCAAGAGAGCACTCCATCACATTATCGTCATCAAATTTTACATCCCTTTGTATAAATGTCATTATGAGGGATGGAAAGTACACATAATGGTTGTGACAAGTTTATGTGTAAACAAAAAATACCCCCAATTCTATTGTCAACTCAAGCTTCTTCCTTAATTATTTAGAGACATGGTAGTAAGCAAAGGCTCCAGAAATCCTAAAGTGTGACACATCCGACTTTCTCCCAGAGGAAGCCTCCTTTAGTCTAATCATGTCCAGAATCTGATGAGGACTCCAATTCTACAAATAGAACATTTTGTTGGATACCTATGCCCACAAATTCAGTGTTAGGCCATGGTCATGCAACATAACTCTCCCAACTCCCAAAATGTTACAGTTCTTTCTCTTAGCCACCCAATTTTGATATGGGTTGTGGGATGTTGTAAACTTTCTTCGAATTCATTCTTTTGCACATAAAGTTTTGAATTCATTTGACTCATACTCATCTCCATTATCAACGTTGAGAGATTTCACCTTCTTCTCAGTTTTTTTCTCAACTAGTTCATTGAATTCTATGAACTTGGAGAATGTTTAATCTTTCTTCTACATGAAGAAGATCTAACACTTTCGCGAGAAGTCATCAATAAAAATGAAAAAATATTTGTGCATGGTAGTGGAGGTTATCAAGAAAGGTCCATAAACATCATAGTGGATACTTTCCAAGACTGCATATGCTTTGTTATCTCAATCATGGAATGTGGATTTTGTGTACTTCCCCAAGGTACATCATTTGCATACATCATGCTACTCAAATTCTTCATTAGGGAGGGCAGTCATTATTTGCTGCATAATATTCAAGGTTCCATGATGCAAATGGACAAGTATTGTGCGCCAAAGTTCACTGACATTGTGCCTCTGCACTTTCTCCACCTTAATGCTTAATGCAATACATTCTTCCACATATAGCTCATAAAGGTTCACACACGAACCCTGATCTGCTTCACCTGTCCCATGGATATATGTCTCTAGAAATCCTTTCCTTTTTTGAAGATCACATCATAATGACAGTCTTCCAAAACTGAAATAGAGATGAGATTTTTCTTTAGGCCTAGAATGAACATGAAGTCCTTCAGCCTAAAAGGGGAGCCCAAATCCCTTTGAAGGGTCACTATACCAATCCGAGTCACCCTATACCTTCCATCGTTGACGAGATCGATGTGAATTTGGAGATATTTCTCCTTCAAGTCACTAAAAAACCTACTCTTCTCCTTTGTAAAAATCAATCTGCAATTTAGAACACCAATCACAAACATGCAATAAGAAATAACACACATGTAGATAGTAATTTTCTAGGGGAAATCAATCTTCTTAAAACTCATTTTGCTACTTGCATTAATATGATGAATAGAGTTGTATTAGAATTTCTTTTCTCAAGTGAGCAAAACCTATAAGTGAATAACCTATCTCTCTTCTCACTAAGATCTGACCCAAACTTAGTAAATTTATGCCTTTGCTTAATGTTGGTTTGTGTTATATTATTTCCATGACTAGCCCACATAATTAACTGGGGGGTTAGAGGGGGTGGGGTTGGG
>APFE031598429.1:0-30944 GCA_000404065.3 Pinus taeda
ATATTATGCGTTAATTTAGTTATCACACAACATTCCGAATTAACCTCGGCTCATTTTTTTTATTGAATATCTTTTTATTGAATATGTAAATATGAGTGAATGTTGTATTTTTCAAACTCTATACAAATTTTATAAAATTTAGTTTATATTAAAAATATATATTTTATACTATTATTAATATGTATTTTAATTACAAATACAAATGTTAAAACTACATGTAACAATGGTCTTACGTTTTTTCCAAATGGTTCTTGTTGAAGTTTGTTATGAGAATTTAGCTAATGTACACTACAAATCTTTTTGAAAAATTGTAATGCAATAGAATTGTAATGCATAACAATATTGAAAGAATAGCTCTCATAGTGCACGAAAGAGTTTCAAATCTAGGTTTTGAGTTTTAGATTGAGGTGAAGTTTCCTATGAGAATTTAGCCAATGAACCCTACAACTCTTCTTGCAAAATTGTAATCTAATAGAATTACAATACAATCCACTTGTTAAAGAATAACTAACATAGTGCACGAATGAGTTTAAAATTGAGGCTTTTAGTTTAAAATTAATTTTAAATAAAAATAGTGAAATGACTTTCAAATTTAGGTTTTTAGTTTTAGCCTAGCCTACTCTATCCTAGCGTAGCCTAACCCAGCCTATCCTAGGCTACTCAAAGCCACATTAGCCTAGCTTACTCTAACATCTTCTAAACTAACCTAGCCAACTCTATCCTACTCTAGCTTAGCCTAGCCTATCCTATGCTATCCTAGTCTACTCTATCCTATCATAGCATAGCCTAGCCTAGCCTTTGCTTGCATAGGCTACTCTAACCTACTTTAGCTTAGTCTAGACTAGCCTAGCCAACTCTATCCTACTCTATCCTAGCCTAGCCTAGCCTAGCCAACTCTATCCTATGCTAGCCTAACCTAACCTAGCCTAGCCTACTCTTTCCTTGCCTAACTAAGCCTACTCTTTCCTATCTTTACCTACTTTATCTTAGACAAGCCTATACTATGCTAGCCTAGCTTCACCTAACCTAAACTAAGCTTGCCTAACCTAGGATACTCTAACATACTTTAGCATAGCCTACTCTAGGTTAGCCTAGATTAGCCTAGCCAACAATATCCTAGATTAGCCTAGCCCATCCAAACCTAACCTAACCTAGCCTATTCTAACCTACTCTACCCTATTCCATCCTAACCTATCATTTCCTAGCCTACTGTAGCCTAGCTTAGCCTACTCTTGCCTAGCTTAGCCTACTCTAGCCTAGCCTAGCTTAGCCTACTCTAGCCTAGCCTAGCCTAGCCTTGCCTACCTTAGCTTATGCTTGCCTAGCCTAGCCTAGCCTTGCCTAGCGTAAACTTGTCTAGGCTAACCTTGCCTAGCCTAGTCCTGTCTAGTCTACCTTACTCAAGCCTTATCTAGCCTAGCTACCCTAGCCTACAATCCTACTCTGGCCTAGCCTGACCATGTTTCTTCTAGCCTACTCAAGCTAAGCCTACTCTATCTTAGGCTAGTCTAACCCAATCTATCCTAGCCTACTCTAAGCTTCATTAGCTTAGCTTAGTCTAGCCTATTCTAGACTAACCTAGCCAACTCTATCCTACTCTAGCTCAGCCTAGCCTATCCTATGCTCTCCTAGCCTACTCTATCCTATCATTGCTTAGCCTAGCCTAGCCTTTCCTTGCCTAGGCTACTCTAACCTACTTTATCCAAACCTAGACTAGCCTAGCCAACTCTATCCTACTCTAGCCTAGCCTAGCCAACTCTATCCTACTCTAGCATAACCTAACCTAGCCTAGCCTAACTAAGCCTAGTATTTCCTTTCCTAACCCACCCTAACCTACTCTATCCTATCCTAGCCTACTCTATCTTATTAAATCCTAACTTAATCTAGCCTAGCCTAGCTTAGCCTATGCTAGCTTAGCCTAGCCTTACTTGGCCTTGACTATTCTAGCCTTGTCTAGTTTGGCCTAGCCTACTCTAGGCTACTCTAGTCTAGCCTAGCCTACTCTAGCCTACCATAGCTTAGCCTACTCTAGCCTACCCTAGCTTAGCCTACTCTGACCTAGCCTCACCTAACCTTGCCTAACCTAGCTTACTCTAACCTACTTTAGCATAGCCTACACTAGATTAGCCTAGACTAACCTAGGCAGCTCTATTCTACGCTAGCCTAACCTAGCCTAGCCTACTGTATCCTAACGTATCCTAACCTAATATATCCTAGCCTAGCCTAGACTAGTCTAATCTGTCCTAGCATAAGCTACTCTAGCCTATTTCATCCTAGCCTATCCTAGACTAGCTTAATCTAGCCTAACCTAGACTAGTCTAGCCTTACTTAGCCTACTGTAGCTTATCCTAGACTAGCCTAGCTTAGGTTGCCCTACATTAGTCTAGCCAAGCCTAGCCATCCCTAGTCTAGCCTTGTCTACCCTAGCCTACTCATGCCCTGTCTAGCCTAATCTCGGCTAGCCTAGTCTGACTTACTATCATACACTAGCCTAACCTAGCCTTGTCTACTCTAGCCTAGTCAAGCCTAGCCTACTCTATCCAATCCTAACCTACTCTATCCTAGCTTAACCCGTCATATCCTAGCCGACTCTAAGCTACACTAGCCTAGCCCAATATAGCCTATTAGTGGTTGGCCTAACCAACCCTATCCTACTCTAGCCTAGCCTATCCTATCCTATCTTATCCTATCCTACTCTATCCTAGACTAACATAGCCTAGCTTGGCCTTCATTAGCCTAGGCTACTCTAACCTACTTAAACCTAGCCTCAACTAGCCTAGCAAACTCTATCCTAGTCTAACCTAGCCTAGCTTAGCCTAGCCTAGCATACCCTAGCCTACTCTTTCCTAGCCTATCTAAGCCTACTCTTCCCTAGTCTAGCCTAGCCTAGCCTAGTTAATCCTACTCTTTCCTAGCCTAGCCTGACCTACTCTATACTAGCCTGGCGTTCTTTAGCCTATTCAATCCCAACCTAATCTAGCATAGGCTACTCTAGCCTATACTAGCTTAGCCTATGCTAGCCTAGCCTAGCCTAGCCTACTCTAGTCTAGCCTATGTTAGCCTACTTTAGCCTAGCCTATCCTTGTCTACTCTAGCTTAACCTAGCTTAGCCTACACTATCCTAGCCTAACGTACTTTAGTCTCGCCTACTTTTTCCTAGCCTAGCCTACTCTGGCCTACTCTAACCTAACCTAGCCTAGCCTACTTTATTCTAGCGTACTCTTTCCTACTCTAGACTAACCTAGCCTATCATATCCTACCCTTTCCTAGCCTACTCTAGCCTAGCCTACTCCATCCTAATTTAGACAAGCTTAGCCCACTTTATCCTACTTTAGCCTAGTTTAGCCTACTCTATCCTACCTTAGCTATGCTTGGCCTACTCTATCCTACTCTAGCCCAGAATATTCTAGCCTAGCCTGCTTAACCTAGCCTAGACTATCCTTGTCTAGCTTAACCTAGCCTAGCCTACTCTATCCTAGCCTAACCTACTTTAGCCTAGCCTACTTTTTCCTAGCCTAGACTAGCCTAACCTAGCCTAGCCTAGCCTACTCTAGCCTACTCAACCTAACCTAGCCTAGCCTACATTATTCTAGCCCACTCTTTCCTACTCTAGACTAACCTAGCCTATCATATCCTACCCTTTTCTGGCCTACTCTAGCCTAGCCTACTCTATGCTACTTTAGACAAGCTTAGCCCACTTTATCCTACTTTAGCCTAGATTAGCCTACTCTATCCTACTTTAGCGAGGCTTGGCCTACTCTATCCTACTCTAGCCTAGACTATTCTAGCCTAGCGTAGTTTAACATACTCTATCCCACTAGCTTACTCTAGTCTAGACTAACCTATTTTAGCCTAGCCTTTCCTAGCCTACCTTAGCCTACTCTATACTATTCTCACCTAACCTACTAAAGATTAGTCTTGCCCAACCTAGTCAACTCTATCCTGTTAGCCTAAATTAACCTAGACTAGCCTACTCTAGCCTAGTTTGCCTTAGCGTACTTTATCCTATCTTATCCTAGCCTACTCTAGCTTAGCCTAGGACAACCTACTCTAGCCCAGTCTACTCTTTCCTAAGCTACTTTAGCCTAGCCTAGCCTAGTCTGTTTTAGCCCACTTTAACCTAGCCTAACCTATTTTAGCCTAATTTAGACTACTCCATCCTAAACTAGCCTAGCCTAGACTAGCCTAGTCTACTCTAGCCTATCTTAGCTTAGTCCATTCTATCCTAATAACCTAGGCTAGGTTAGCTTACTCTATGATGGCCTACTCTAGCCTACTCTAGCCTAGCCTAGCATAGCCTACTCTAATCTAGCTTACCCTAGCCTAGCCTACCTTTGTGTACTCTATCATATCCTAGCCTAGCCTACTCTAGCTATAGCCTAGCCTAACTTACTCTAGCCTAGCCTAGTTTACCATACTCTAGCATACTCTACTCTACTCCACTCGAGCGTACTGTAGAAATTTATACATACATGATGTCGTTGGGCCATTAATAACATAGATGAAATCTTAAAAAACATTTACATTACTATTTGATTTTATAATATAAATTTTAATAAAAAACAATATCACTTAAGTCAAATATTTTTTATATTGTTTAATTAAAATATATACTATATTGTAAAACTTATAATTATCTAAATTTAAATCATTAAAAATTATTAACTAAATAATATTATAAAAGCATAGAAAATATAAATCAATATATAATATTAATTAAAATAAAAACAATTAAAATAAATTTATATATTACTATCCAATTAATAAAAAAATAATAAAACTAACTGTAAAACAAAATTTACATTCAAAATATTCACAGCAAACTATACTACACGGTACTTATTTAAATAAAACAAAATTACACTAAAATTTAACTAATCTAAATAAAACAAAACTTATAAAACAAAAATAATTTAAATAAAACAAAACTTGCAATTACATCAATGGATAGCACTCAAACAAGAACCTACACAACTGATGTATGCCATTCATCTAAAATGTACGAATATGGTTTGAAACAAAGCAAAAAAAAATACACGCAATTCTAAATATTAAAACATATTCATTAAAGCATATTTACTAGTACTCGCGACCGTCAATAAAATGAAGCATATTTATTAATACTCTCTACAGTCCATTAACATCTACAGTCGGATTGTTCAGTTGTGAATAACTTAAAAATTAAAGTATATTTGACGTAATAATTCAAATATTACAACATTGATTTTGACAAAGATTTTCTGACCTAATTTCAACCCAAAAAGGACTAAAACAAAAATAAAACCAACCTTAAAATAGATAAACTAGATGGATGAGCCAGTTGTGTTAGAGTTGTTTGTTGTTTCTTTCCAACATTTATTCTCCCTGTAACGGCAACATCACTAAGGAAGTTTTGCTTCTAAATTTAAACTTTCTCTCAGTGCTTTTCATTTCAGTTTGGTACGGCCAAGGCAATTGTTCGCAAGAAATTGGAACGATGAGCGCATCAAAAGCGCATGGCCGGTACACCAAGTGCCAGCTTTAGGGATCATCATAAACATTGTGAGATAACCTATATCAATATAGACTGTGGATTTAGAATATTTTAGAAATCTAGCTGCCTAATTTATCCCGAGAATTAGGCGACATTGATGGAGATTTAGAGTGCAAAAGATTTTTTGTTCACACAGAAGACCCAAGAAACTTGCAAGAAACTTGCAAGTTTTGTTAAGAAGTGTGTGAATCATAGGGTAAAAATAAAATGATGATGACCATGTGATTTAAAAAAAAAGTAACGATGTCCATGCGATTCCAAGAAAAATGATGATGTCCATGCGATGTCACCGTACTCAATGTCTATATGAATAGCCATTATCTCTATTCCTATCCATTCATTATCCTAATAATTTAATGGGAGGATGGGATAATCCATAACTGGCAGTAAAAAATGCTTTCAAAAAATTAAAAGAAAAAAATGTTGGTGTCCTTTGACATTGGCTAAAAAATTTACAGGAAAGAAAACTAACATGAAATGACTAGGGTTTGCCTTGAGAGTAGAGTTTAGCGGAAATGCACCTGTAATTGAATCCTTGTTAGCTATTGAGAAGGAGCATTGATTATCCCTTACCAGTTCAACTCAGCTCACCCTTCAGTTGGAGGTTCGAATCCATAAAATAATCTAACAGATCCCTGGAATAATTTTTAGAGAAATGAAAGGAATGCATGAGATTTGAAACACAACATTGCAAATGTAGAAATGAACTAAAAAGAAACCATGGTGTCTATGAAAGTAGAGAAAAGAAGAATGCAACAGAAAGAAAGAAGGCATTACCGTGGGAGAACAGTGACTGTTTAGCAATTTGGTCACCATTCCGCTGAAGCTGGGAAATTGTTTACCTCGTCCCTTTTCACATAATATAACATGAACCATGACTGACTTCACTCACACAGACTTACTCATACACATAGACTCAACCATACCCACACGCACAGACTTAGCACACAAACATATCAGACCACACAAACATATACGTCTACATAGATATATCGAACAAGACCAATTCACAGAGTTTTGCAGTCTTCTATATATCCTTTCTTTCAACGGATATCTATCTATCCGTCCATTCTTGAACAAACTTTTCGAAGAAAAATGTCCAAACGGTCCAAATTTTTCAACGCACATATGTCTCCTTTCTTGAACAACCGTTTCAAAGAGAAATCCGTGTTGGGTGGGCAATTCGTTTGGTCATCTTCGGCCATAGTCTCATCCTTTTCAACTTTTTCGAGAACAATTCCGTTATGTTGTGCGGCACGTTGTTTTGTTGTTGTGATAGTGATGGATAACCACGTTGCTTTGTTGTTGTGATAGTGATGGATAACCATATGGTAGTGATGGATAACCGTGTGATAGCATTGGAAGACATGATAGTGATGGATAACGATATAGTAGTGATGGATAACCGTATGATAGCCCATTTTTCTGAAAAAAAATATGGATTGATTGGGTGCTTTTTAAATGAATCTGAAGTGGAGTTGGCAGCAGCGTTTTCAGAATAATGCTATCTTTTTCCAGAATAATGTCATCATTGTGACGCCTTTCATTGTTATGCCTTTTAAATCTACTTTTAAATCTAGGTTTCTTATTTTGATATTTTTAATATTTTCATCTAATTACAATGGAGGAATGAGAACTTATGTCTATCGCTATGTTTTATGTTTCATTTAATTATTAATTATGTTTTATTTAATAATTAATTGCGTGTTATGTTAACAAGGAAATTAATTGAGGGAGCACGAAAGGATCCACAGAGACAAGTGGATCGTTTCACCGTGTTCTCCCTTGGTTCTACTTTGGTTGTGTTAGTCAATGGAGCCTAAAAACACACTATTGTTTCTAATAAACATTAAGACTAAGCATATTCCCTCGAAAATCGATCTATTTTCATCCACTTTAAGTTGAAATAAGAAACCTTTGACAATAAAAGTAAAATAAATAGATAGATTGGTTGAATTTTATTTAAAAGAAATAATTTATTTTATTTTATTTTATTCTGGAATAAAATTTTTAGAATTTCAATTTAATTATTTATAACTATTAAGTGAATAGTAATATACAGCTTGAGTGGGCCTAATGGTTAAGAGCATGTGTTTCCTCCTAAGAGATCACAGGTTCAAAACCAGAGGGGGGTAGAGTATGTATGCCTTCGTAGACTTAGCAGTCAAATTGCTGCGCGGAGGTGGGTCCCTTGTTTGTGTCCCTTGTCCCACAAACAAGGGGGTCTCATACACCAACCTCCCTTGTCCCACAAACAAGGGGGTCTCATACACCAATTTGGTGTCTGGCTTGGCTGTGACCTTAAAAATGGATATTATTATTATTATGGATTTAACTTTTATATAATATTTTAGGATATTCATAACATTAATCATAAGTAAAAAATTGATATTTATTTTAAAAGTAATTATATCATTTTTATTCTTAATTATATAATTATATAAAAAAAATTAATTAAATTGATTAAATTAAAAAATTATATAAAATATAATATGTTTTTTTCATAGTGTAAGTATTAATAATCCATGATATTTGTCCCATAGTAATTGTAACAAAATTTATTGAAAGTGAGGTGTATCTCCATGTTTAGGAATCTTGTTAATGTTTTTTAAATGTGTATATTGTTTAACTCATTTATTATTTTTTTTATAATAATAATATATAATAAATAATATAATAAAATAAACTATATATTTTTTAGTATTGTGAAATATATTATAAAATAAGTGTTAACATACTATCAACAATTATTAATTATTCTCTGTATGATTGATTAGTTTAAAAAAAACAAGGTAAAGAATATAAATTTCATTAACGTGGAGGTACATCCATAGTTTTGATAATGTTGTATATAGATTATCTAATAAATAAAGAAATTTGTTAATTTTTTTTTTGAAAAGAAAGAAACCAATTATATAAAACTACATGTTTTATTAAATGATGAAGTAGAAATTTTAAATGAATAATTAAGTCATAGCTCACTTATTTCATTACTTACACTTAAGTAAACTTAAATAAATAATAAAATCTTGAGATGAGTGCCCTTCTCCATGAATCCTATTCGCTGGATACAAATCTAAAAATAATAATTAATACAATGTGGACACAAGTTTTACAAAGAGATGGACATTACTAGAACATGGCATAAACAACACAAAGTTCCCTACTTTTTTTTCAGTAATTTTGGCTCTAAATCTACTTGGAATTATATTGGAAGATTGAGTTCTACTTTTGCGAGGGGAGCTTTGTCCTTTTGCGAGCGGAACTTTGTCCATGAAACTTGGCCCTTTAAGGTTTTGGCTAATTGTAAGATGACCCAAATTGTTGATTTTTGAAAAATATGATTACTGAATGTGGAGAAATTGAACTAATAAGAGAAACGAGGCTTGCTGAAAATGAGGTGATATATCAAACGCTGAAAATGAGGTGTTATATCGAACACCCACAACATAGACACGTCTCATATGGAGAAAGTTTATGATATTAGTTGAATTGTGCTTTGATGGGAGAAGCATGTTCACGCTTAAATTTAGATGTAGGCAAAGTAACATCATCTCACTATATTTTGTGGGGATGAGAAGAAATTTTTTATTATGTAATGGAAAGGCAATAAAGCATGAAATGTATCACTTGAAGAGAAGTTGGCAATAGTGGACTATGATCCTTATCTATGGATGGTTCCCCTAAGGCTTTCTTTGTGTAATAGTAATGTGGTAACTGTTCCCTATATGTAATGACAATATGGAGGGAAAAATGAGTAACATGAGTGTAATAAAACACAATAAAATTTGAGTGGAATCCATGGTCTTCTCGCTCTAGCATAACTCAACACCATAAACTTAACATTAAGAATCTCTATAAAATGCATGGAGTAGGATTGTGTTTATAGGCCAATAATGTGTTGGAATGAGACCAATTACAATGTGAATGTTTGTTAATATTTATTCATGGGCATCTCATGTGATTGATTTGACCATAGGGATGGCTAAGTACCCTTCCATTGATGAAGAATGGATGGCTAGTATGGGTCTCCACTTGCCCATCAAGCTCATAAGGTAACCAAAAACATGAATTGGATAAAAAATTGATCAAATAATGTTGTTATGGGGTTCATGTAGTTATCGAAAAAAGTATGGTGCAAACATGTGATTAGTGAAGGAAAGGTTGCACAATCCATGTGACATTTGTTATCACTCAGAAATTTCTCTAGAAGTTATTAGAAGAAAGAAAATGACCGAGGTAACTGCAAACTAACCTTGGAGCATAGGCTCTAGCCAACCTAGTCTTAGAGAGGGCTCTCTCTATATGATTTAGCTTTTTTTTCTTGGATTTCAGGCTAGTTATGAAAGTTCTAGGGGTTTTTTATTTGTATTCAAGATTGGGTGGTGGGATCCTTGAAACAAAGGGATAGAATGATGTCTTTAGACCATTGGGCTATGGAGTCAATAGAAGGGCGGCATAACTAGATCAACTCACTAAAGGGAATGTTCAAAGGGAAAGCTAGCAGAATAAAGTGCAGGTCTTTGGAATAGGGTGGTGAAATGGTTTTAATCGGGGTGAGAGAGCATTTGGAATAGGGGGTGAAATGGTTTTAATCAGAGTTAGAGAGCAATTAAGAATTCTCAGATTGAGATATAAACGAGGAAGAGAGGGTAATAAAAAGCAAAGGGAAATTAAAAATCCTTTGATCTGGATTAGCAAGAAACAACCTGAACTAAGGAGCAATTAAGAATTCCTTAACGTAAATATCAGTTGTAAACATTTATATGCATAATTGTTAAAATAGAGTGTAATTAAACAAATTCTGAGATATTTTTCTAGCTATAGCATTCAGATTCAGAAATACATTAAAGATTGTGGAAAAACTTTAAGAAAGATAACAATAACATAAGAAAATACTTGTTTGCACTTCGCTCAACACATGAATCCTGTGAAATATCTTGTCTTTATTCATTAATCCAGCCTGCTGGCTTAGTCAATGATACAATAGCTTTTCAGTCCTTTTGATCAAAATACTATAGAAATGTCTAAGAATCCACCCTACATACTTCGAATTGTGAAGTATTTATACAAAAATTATTACAAAATATCTCAAACTAATTTGAGATTTAATCTAGAAAATAAAAATATGTTCTTGCAAGAAGATGGAGACAGTTATTGAACTGCTTCATGTTGTCCCTTTTATTTTGGTATGTCCCTTTTATTTTGGTATTGCTGGCCTTTATGTTTTGATTTATCCCTTTATGCTGCTTTGTTGTTTGATCTTTTACGCTGGAAGCTTCATTTACTTTTGGCTTTTATCTCATACACTTTGCCACTAATACTCTTTGACTGTACTGATTGTTGTTTGATATTTTACGCTAGAAGCTTCATTTATTTTTGGCTTTTATCTCATACACTTTGACACTAATACTCTTTGACTCTACTGACATGTTTTCATCTTTTTACCTGGCTGTTTTAATTTTACCTTTTAACTGCATTTTTCTTACAGTAAATTAGTCAACCTTTCCCACATTCCAGCATCAATTAATTAGATTTTTAACATCTTTTTGTATATTTCATCTGCCTCGGTGTACTTGGAAAAAGTAGGCTTATTGAAAAACAAGTGTTTTACCTCATGCTGGAGGTAAAACAAGTTTTCAAAGCTCCGGTATAGTACCTTTCCTGTTGGCAATGCCTTCATTGAATATGTGTTCACTTGGTATTTTGCTAGCTCTCTGAGGACTGAAATCGGGTTAATTGGTAGTTTTCTTGTTTGCAGGTGTCACACTAGTTTGCAAGGGTTTTCAAAAAGCTCGAGCGAAAAAAAATGAAAAAGGGCTTCTCGGCCTTTTTATGGAGCAACGGTCATTTTTTGGCAGGTAATTTATGAATGAACAATAGGCGGTTTATCGGGTTGAGCGGGGAGGTGATTTTCCAAGCCATCACACCGCTTTTGTGGAGGAGGCAATATTGAGGAGGGGTCACCCAATGTACTCCAGCATTTGACACGTAGAAGTTGGGGGGCTGGGGAAAACCACCTTATCGGGCAGGTAAAGGTCGGCCGTCGAGTGCAGCTGATATGGTTGTAGACCGTCAGATCAGGGAGATGGTGATCAGACATTAGTCGGGCAAGGGAGGTGCGTGGGTGATAAGAGCATGGGCTTCGAGGGGGCCCAGGGCTTTAATCTTCGGCGGTTTGGGATTAATTCAAATTTAATCATAGATTTAATCGATTAGGCGGGGTTTAATGACAGGATTTATCTGTTTTGTCGGGATATGGGGTAAATGGTATAGTTTATAATTAAAATTAAAGGTTGGGATATTTATTTAGGGGAGTTAATTAATATACAGGAAAAGGTATATGGGGATTTATATAATAAAGTTAAAATGAATATGAAATGAGCGGAGTGAGCATACCCTTAGCATAATGTAAAATTTGCATATTTTATTCACATACATTTAATACTTAAGATAAAACACTTATGTGGGTTTTTTGAATGGTATGCGTACTTTTGGCTCTCTTTTGTTCCCTTAGCTGTAAGTAAAAAAAAGTCTTAGACTAATAGGATTGTCTTATTGATGATGTGAGTTAATGGCCTGGAAAGTGTCTTGATTGAATTCTTCGGGATTATTGCCATTCGATCTTCAAAATGCACAGACAATTTTGTTAGTCAGCACAAAACTTCAAGTTATAATAGCAGAGATGGCCTTAAAAATTCAAGAGAGGCATGTTGTTGTTCAAGGAACTCCCATAGTGCAGCCTACAGATGAATTTTTTGGTTCAGTGGTCCTTCTTTTCTTGATCCATTTCACTCTGTTCCTAGTATCAAAATGCTTTTCACACCAATGCCTCATTGACAAATTCTATTTTTGAATCCTGTTTACTGAATATTCATGGAAATGACAATGCTTTGATGGTTAGCAAACTTACCTTATGTTATGCAGAGTGCTTTCTAGCTTGCTTTCTTCTTGTGGATATAGGTAAGCACTATGTTCATTTAGTAAAGAATGAACTTTTTCATGTAGAATCATTGGATTTATTATTATAACAATGGTAACATATTGTAGTGATAGGTGTTTTATATCAATTTTAGTTTACACAACTAAAAAGTTTCAATTCTGATCCCTCTGTGCACCTTATTTAAACTTGACTTCATTCTTGCAGTACAAATTTGGCCTGAGATCTTGTTTTCATGAGGTTTACTTTCATAACCATACATATCATAACCATAATTTTAAAATTAAATTATGATTATTATAATTACAAAACATTATAATAATACCTAAATCTATATATCTGAAATGAATGCATTAATTTTTTTTTGAAATTAATTTATTTTTTTCCGAGAAAAAAACAAAATCTTGTAAATTTATTCATGGGAACATGTTATGTTAAAAACATTAGTTACGCTGAACATTTAATGTCTCACAACGAATCAGAAAAATGGCTAAGAGGCTAACAAGTGAGCAGAACACGCAGGCCTGCCAAGAAACCCCAAAGGGCGCACCAGCAAAAAAAAAAACGAGAAACCCCAACAACAAAAACTAACGGGATTTCAAACAAAAAATTGCCCCAACAACAAAAACTAACGGGATTTCAAACGAAAAATTGGGCAAGATTGCCTGGATAACTCGCAAAAAAACCCCACTGATTCATGGCATGCCAATCATCGTTGAAGACCAAAATATGATGATAGCCTTTAAATTTTCAACTCTAAATTTCCAGAGAAGGTGTAAGATTTTACATAATGATCAAGCAATGAAATACATGGGGCTTTTACATAACCAAATAAAATCATTAAAATCAAGCAATGAAATACATGGGGTTCGACAACTTGAAGGTCCTGATCTCCTTGGTACTAGTGGTAATGCTTCTAAGGACAAGGGCAGTCCTTTCACAATAGCTCATATACAAAGGTTTCGAAGCTTATATATTTTAAATGGATAAACAAGATAGCTTCTATATCTTAAATGGCTAAACAAGATTTGTTAGACCTGTGGATTTTAATATATGAAACCATTTTTACTTATGTTACCTAACTAATGGGTTCTCTTATGCACCAATGTTCTTGGATCATATGCCCATTTCGTATGGAATGTCTTCTAAGTGGTTCCAGTTAATGGGGCACTGATTTGAGTTTTCAATATATTTTTATTCTTTATCAAAGTATTCTTTTGCTCTATGTGCTTTCTTCAATTTATGCCTTACGCCATTTCCTTTGCAACATCTGGTGAAAATGTTATTTTTACTAAATAAAAGTGATAAATGAATATTTTTCATCTAATTACAATGGAGAAATGAGATCTTATGTCTATCACTATGTTTTACATTTCATTTAATTATTAATTATGTTTTATTTAATAATTAATTGTGTGTTATGTTAACAAGGAAATTAATTGAGGCAGCACGAAAGGATCCACAGAGACAAGTGGATCGTTTCACCGTGTTTGCCCTTGGTTCTACTTTGGTTGTGTTATTCAGTGATATTTTGCAACTAAAACAAATTTGGAGTGGTTCTGGACCCGTAAAAACTGAAAATTACAGTGAGGTAGTGCAGTGTTTGGTAGATTTAAATGGAAGAGTAATGGCGAGTTAAATATTTTCAAAATTCTGATGCGTATTATGTATGAATTCGACTTTTTATTGTGTCCTTCACTTGCAAAGAAACTAATGATCCAAACAATAATTAGATGATGCTTGGCGTTGGCTAGTTTTTATCTCAAGCTCGCTCTTGCATTGAGTTACCCATTGAGCTACCCCAGCTAAATCATGATCATGATCCAAACTGAACAACCATGCTCGCTCTTGCATTGAGTTACCCGTTGAGCTACCTAGCTAAATACGAGAGGTTATCATGTACGGTCCTGGAAACCAAATGGGATATTGCCGGCCTTCAACTACCTGACTCCTTGGGTGTAGTATAATGGGTCAACTTTTTGGTTACGATTTGGTCAGATTATATTTGAATATACCTAATGATTGAAATTGTAATTTCAAACTAGGATGAGAATCTGTTGTAAAATGTGCAACTTTTTGAGTTAGAATATGGTTATATGTTTTTTTAATATATTTAATATTTCATTTTTTAAATTGTATTTGTAAAGATAATCTTTTTTGTTAGACTAAATTCAATTTTAAAAAAACTATAATGTAATTAAAATTATTTCAATCCAATAGACTATGGTTGGAAAATAAGTATTGATTTATCTTATGAATCATTGGGTTCCCTTGTGCTCCTTTTACTACATCACTTACATATATTAACATTTCAATTTCCCTACATATACTAACATTTCCATTTACCCATTTCAATTTACCTTTGCAATTCAACCTTTGTTGTCTATTAATACATTTTGGATATGAGCAGTAAGATGAAATAATGAGGGTAAAAATAGTAGTATGAGAAGATGTTTGGGTAGGCCATTTGGGAAAAGGAAAGGCTCACAAATCTGAAGTCTATTCAAAGTCATTTGTCATTTTCACTTGATCAAATCTCACCTAGGTTCCTAGAAATGGAAAGACAATATATGAGATTACAATATTGTTGGGAATCCAAAAAAGGGGAAAACAAGAATTTGGATTAAATGAACGAATGGAAAATGAAGGCCCTCTTTCATTATTCAATATTTCTCTATGAGATGAAAATTGGTTGAGAAGATGGAACACCCTCATTCCCCCGATTTTTCTTCTCCTTGTGTATCTTCTATTTTGTAAGTTTGTTGCATATCTTTTATATTTTACATGCTATTAATGTGATATAGCTTTTTGTATGTGTACCATGGTTAATGTTTCTATATTTATCTTGAAATCTAGATTTCTTATGATATGAAAAGTTATTTTCCTCAAATCCTTCATGAGAGTTCATAATTGTTCATCCCATAGATTTAAAATCTTCCTCTTAAGGAAGAGGCTAGTGTTTCTAAGAAAAGGATTTAGCCCTCTCACCTTCTTCATCAAGATAATCTCCATTGAATTTTCCCTAGGTATATCCATTGATGATTTATGTCAAGGCACATTTATAGATGGTGGTCATTAATATTTCTTCCATAAATATTTTCTCTCTTCTCTCCAAAATTATGGATATCTAGGGTTAATGTTCTTTCAAATGTTTCTAAAAAGGAACTTTTATTAATGTGTTATTTCCTCATTATTATATATTGCATAAAGTAATGGATTAAAATTAAAAAAAAAAATTATTTCATTATATAACCCTAATTCTAGGGTGAATGTCAACATTTTGTTGTTTTTTTGTGCGTTTCATGCATAAAAAGCGAGTTGCACACTTTATTCTTTGCATATCTATTTTATAGTCCTAATATTTCCTTATTTATCATTATAAGACTATTTCATCCAAAGGCTATATTTTATTGCATGACATATTATTGAAAATCTACAAGAAACTAAGCAATTAAACCTTTATAATTTACTTAGTTGCTCTAATGATTGAGTACTTGAAATTTTGTAATTAAGCCATAAGGTGTTCCTCTTGGAAGAAATCCCCTAGACTGCCACTCTATATAGTTGGCCACTGTTTGATCAACTGTTAAATGATTGAAATATTTTCACTCATTAGATCTGACCAATGAATCCTAATTGAATTATCAACCACCTGAACTCCCAACAACCTAAACTCTGAGTTGATTCCTTTATTTTCATTGCCTTTTGCTTCCTTCTTGTGAAAAGGAGAGACATCTTAACTAACATAAGCCTGAAAAAGAATGAGGAAATTGGTTGATAATGATTTGTTTTCCATTCTCGATGCCCATTTAGTGGCCGGAGTTTTCCTTTTGATTCCCCAAAGAGCTCTAGCTTTTTCCACTTGCCAAACATAACTCACACTTAAATCCTTGTTTAGGGTTTGGGGTTTATAACACTTTAGTAAATCATTTTAATAAGCACTTAAAAAAAAGTTACAAAATGCTTGTTAAAATATTATAAAGTTCTTGGGGTTTATGGCTTAGGCTTTAAAATGTTCAAAAGTGCTTAGGTTTAGGGTTTAGGGTTTATAACGCTTCAGTATATTCTTTTAAGAAACACTTAAAAAAAGTAACAAAATGTTTGTTAAAATGTTATAAAATAATTGGGGATGAGAGTTTAGGCATTAGGATTTAGGGTTCGGCATTTAAAATGTTATAAATTTCTTAGGCTTTAAGGTTTATAAAAGCTTAGTAAAGTCGTTTATTAAACACTTAAAAGAAGTTACAAAAGGCTTGTTAAAATTTTATTAAATTCTTAGGGTATAGGGTATAGGATTTTAAATGTTATAAAATGGTTAGTGTTTAGGGTCTATAACACTTCCATAAATGATTCTTATAAACACTTTAAAATGTTAGAAAAGGCTTTTTAAAATGTTATAAAATTTTGAGGGTTTAGTTTTTAGGGTTTAGGGTTTAAATTATTATTAAACCCTTAGGGTTTAGGATTTATAACACTTTAGTAATTATTTTAATAAACACTTAAATTTTTTTATAAAACACTTGTTAAAATGTATAAAATGATTAGGGTTTAGGGTTTAGGGACATTTTAGTAAATGCTTTTAATAAAAAAAAATTCAAAAGTTACAAAATGCTTGTTAAAATGTTGTAAAATTCTTAGGATTTAGGGTTTAGGATTTAGGGTTTATAACACTTTAGTAAATGATTAGGGTTTAGGGATAAAAATGTTATAAAATTATTAGTTCTTGGGGTTTAGGGTTTTAAAAAGTTACAAAATGCTTGATAAAATGTAATAAAATGCCTAGGTTTTATGGTTTATAACACTTTAGTAAATTCTATTAATAAACACATAAAAATTAGGTTATAAAACACTTATTAAAATGTCATGAAATAGTTAGGGTTTAAGATTTGCATTTTAAAATGCTATAAAATTCTTAGGGTTTAGAGTTTTGGGTGTGGGTTTTTGGGTTTAGGGTTTGTAGTTTATAATTCTTTAATAAATTATTTTAATAAACACTTAAATAAAAGTTATAAAAATGTATTTAAAATGTTATAAAATGCTTATTGTTTATGGTTTATGGTTAATGGTTTAATGTTTAGGGTTTATAACACTTCAGTAAATCCTTTTAATAAACACTTAAATAAAAGTTACAAAATACATTTTGACGATTATAAAATCCTTAGGGTTTACAGTTTCGGGTTTAGGGTTTAGGGTTTAGTGTTTATAACACTTTATTAAATGCTTTTAATAAACACTTAAGTCAAAGTTACAAAACAATTTATAAAATGTTATAAATCACATATGGTTTAGGGTTTGGAAGACCTTAGTAAACGCTTTTAGGTTTTAGAGTTTAGGGTTTATGGTTTATAAGACCTTAGTAAATTCTTTTAAGGTTTATGATTTAGGCTTTAAAAAGTAGGCTATAGGGTTTGAGGTTTTAAGTTTAGGGTTTAGGGTTTATAATGCTTTAGTAAAATATTTTAATAAACACTTAAATAAAAGCTAAAAAACACCTTTTAAAATGTTATCAAATCCTTAGTGTTTCGGATTTAGAGTTTAGGGTTTTGGGTTTAGGGTTTGGGATTTAGGGTTTAGGGTTTAGGGTTTAGAGTTTAGGGTTTATGGTTTGTAACACTTTTTAAAATGATTTTACTAAAAACTTAAATAAAAGTTACAAAATAATTTCTAAAATGTTATTAAATTCTTAGTGTTTAGGGTTTAGAGTTTCGGGTTTAGAATTTAAGGTTTATAACATTTTAGCAAATTATTTTAATAAACACTTAAATAAAAGTTACAAAACACTTTTTAAAATTTTATAAAATTCATAGGGTTTGGGGTTTAGGGTTTGGATTTTAGAGTTTAGGGTTTACAGTTTAGGGTTTATAACACTTTAGTAAATGATTTTAATAAAGAGATAATAAAAGTTGCAAAATGCTTTTTAAAATGTTATAAAATGCTAAGGGTTTATGGTTTGGCATTTAGGTTTTATAACACTTTAATAATTGCTTTCAATAAAGAGTTAAATAAATGTTACATAACACTTTTTCAAATGTTATAAAATACTTAGGGTTTAGTGTTTATGGTTTATGATGGAGGAGCATACAGCTCGAGGAAGGACATGGCAGGAGTTTGTCTTGTTCAAAACAATTTGATTTTCATTAGTTTTTTTTATTTTCCAAGAATGGTTGCGTGAGCCAATGACAATGGTTTCTTACATAATTGTTTTTTTTTTCTCTTAGTTTTATTTAGAATTTCTTTTAATTTACAAATCAAGAAAGGGCAGTTATTTAGGAAACGTTTTAATGTAACGATTGACAGTTCTACTAATTGCCTAATGTTCTCTACAAAAAAGAAGAAAGAAAGAACAGATGTAATATTTTTTTTGCAATCATAGAAGAAATATAGAGAAAACACAAAATTCATTTCTGAATACAAGAACATTTCAAACCATTCATACTACGGTCCTAAATTCATTCCTATTTTATACTGTTGAAATTATTTCCTTTTTTCCGAATAACAAAGCTAAAAATACACAGGTGAACAACAAGCATAAAGGCGAGAAGAGCTATCAGACAAACCACATTGCCAATACAACAAAGATACAAACAGGCCAAGCAAGCTATTGTTATAGAGACAAGCTTCATTTATCGGAATCAAACACATTCCAAATGTCCGTTGCAGAATGTAAACAAATGAATTTTCAATAAAAATACCATCATAAATATGTGTGTGTGTGTGTGTGTGTGTGTGTGTGTGTGTGTGTGTGTGTGTGTGTCAAGAAGTCGAAACATTATAGCTCATTGGTCAAGGACCAACAAACAGTGTCAAAATAACCATATTACAAAACCCTCATAAGTCCATTACAAGGCCATTTAAATACATGTATAAGTTATAAATAATAGAGTTACATGCATATGGTGGAGCCACAGGTGCATTGCCCATAACTGTAGAAACCAAGCCTGACTACAACCTCAACTCATAAAACCCTATGAACTGTAAACCCTCAAACAAGCAAAAAACAGATATCAAGGGACAATCCTACCCATTTCAGGTGTACGAAACTCTCGTAAGAACCATGAGTAGGCCATCATCCACCTACATAGGCTACCCATCATGCCATTAGCAATTGACACAGAGGGAGCTACAACTATAACAACAAAAAATGACTAAAACAGAGTGTGGAGCTATGGAAACTTACTAATGTAGAGTCTAACTTGAGCAAGCCAGCAGTGGAGCCATGGAGCCTAGGTCACAGCCATAGAGTCACCCACTACCACAAAGGAGAAGAGGCCATCACCACTTGAGTGAAATGGAGTAAAGAGAAACATCAGGGAAGGAGAACATACCTTTAGAAAACTATTGAAAGGGAACCAGAAATGGAGCGACCCCATAGTTGTAGCCTATAGAAAAAATACACAGCCATTAACCTATCAAGACAGTGCATGGAGAAGAAACAAATGATCTAAAACTAAAACTGTGGAAACAAGCAGAGCCGAGTAGAAGTCGAGAGAGGGAACTAATACTAAGGGTTTCACAACCCATAACCAACACAAAATGAGCATAGAATGAGTGAGACATCACTCACAAGTGGAGATGCACATCTTACAGTAGACCAGGCACAACCATAACGAAAACGAAGATAAGATAGAGTAAACCCTCGCACAACAGACCCCAGAACCTCACCAGTAGCATAACAACACATGAAAAGCAAACAACGCCAAATGAAATCAACAGCTAGTGTTTCGAGACATAGAAGGAGTAGGAAGGAGCAAAGTCTGAGACCTCGACACATGTCCTCATCTTCACACACCAATAGTACACCGCATTGAAGTCAACAAACCACCATATAATAAAACAAACAAATCAACGCATATATCATTAACCATCATAGTTAACACTTAACTGAAGGTCGTAGGGGTTGGTCCCATCAATTTTAGTATGAGAGCAGGTTTAGTTAAATGATAAAATGAAAGTTGGAGGAAGAGGTCATGGAAGAGCTATTTAGAGAGTACTAGATGAGGGGTTGAGGGAAGAGATTAGGATCTTGAATGCCCGTTTGGCAGTGGTAGAAGCAGGAAAAAGAAGGGATCCAAAAGTAGGAGATGATAGTGAGGAGGAGGCCATAGTTACAAAAGATGGATTAGATGAGGAAGGACTTGAGATAAAATTCTTAAGGTCAGTCTTGTTGGCTATCAGTAATCCAAAGCCAAAAATTTTAAATTATGATGGCAGTTTGCCCACAGAAGTGTTGTTGGACTAGATTAGTGAGCTGGAGAAGTATCTTGAATGTGGAGAGGTCAGCGAAGATAGGAGAGTTAAATTCGCTACTACAAAGCTGAAAGGACACATAGCCTTATGGTGCGACAATGTACAAGCAGATAGGAGAAGATTGAATAAGTTACCAATTAAAAAGTGGACCAGAATGGTTGCTAAGATGAAGGGTAGGTTTCTACTCAATGATTACCAGATTGCTTTGCATCAACAGGTACAAAATTTGAAATAGAGAGGAATGACAATGAAGCATTCTACCAAAGAATTTTATCAGGTGAACTTGAGAGCTGGTTATACTGAAGACACCCTAGAAAAATAAACAACATTTGTGAATGAACTAAGGCTAGAAATGTTGGACAAAATAAGTATTCTTTCTTTGAAAACCATAGAAGAGGCACACCAGATCACCTTAAAGGTGGAAGAAAAGATCACAAAAAAGCAGAATGCCAAGAGAGGACGAGGAGAAGGCAGAGGGAAAGGACAATCCTTTAGTAGATGAAGGACCGCCAATAATAGTGAAGCGGGCAGAAGTTCAAAAACCTCAGACACAGTAGAAAAGGAGGGCAACACTAGAGGAGCGAGGCCATACCCGAGAGGAAGGGGAAATGGCAGAGGTAAGGGAGCTACCTACCAGTGCTACAAGTGCCACAAGTGGGGGCACAGATCCTTTCAGTGTCCTGAAGGAGAACAAGTTGGTCAAAGAGGAGCATATGTTGCTCAGACAAAAGGAGCAGAGGCACTGCCTCAGGATGTAGAAAATGCACCAGAGACAGGAGAGGCCTTAGCTTGGATAAGGTATTGCTAAAACCAACAAATGAAACAACTGAACAATCCCATAAAAATGCATTATTCCGGACTGTCTACAAGTCACATGGCAAATGCTGCAAATTGATTATAGACAGTGGAAGCACTAATAATTTGGTTGCAACAGAGATTGTGGACAAATTGGGTTTTAAACGATTGAAGCATCCAACTCCCTATAAGGTGTTGTGGTTATAGAAGGGTCACCATCTGCTACTTGATGAGGAGTGTGAGGTGGAAGTCCATGTTGGAAAATATAGGGACAAAGTTATTTGTGACATCATGCCCATGGATGTGTGTCATATTCCCCTAAGTAGACCGTGGTAGTATGACTAAAAATTTGTTCATGATGTGAGGACAAATTATTACAAGTTTGTTAAAGATGGGATTAAGCATACGCTAGTGCCCATCAAGGAGGAAACAATAGAGACTAGTGGAACAAAAGTACTATTGGTGGGTGGAAAACAATTTTTAAAATAGATTGAAGATGACAAGGTGAAATATGCTATTGTAAGGATACCAAGAAGAGTGTTGTTGCACACTAGATTTCTGATTTACCTACAGAAATCCAAGAAATGCTGTAGGAATTCAGCGACAATGTGGTGGATAATTTACCAGATAAATTGCCACCAAAGTGGAGTACCAGTCATCACATATATTTCATTCCCAGAGCTAGTTTACCGAAAAAAGTTTCTTACTGGATGAGCCCCAAAGACAACAATGAAATGAGAAAATAGGTACAGGAATTGTTGGATAAGGGACTGATTCGAGAGAGCTTGAGTCCATGTGAAGTTCTGATAGTTCTTGCTCCCAAGGAAGGAGGCAAATGGCAAATGTGTAGGGATTCACGAAAAATAAACAAGATTATGATCAGGTATAGGTTTGTATTGCCATGAATGGATTATGTGATGGATTGCTTGAGTAGGGAAACATAGTTTTCGAAGATAGATCTGAAGAGTGGATATCACCAAATTAGAATACAGGAAGGGGATGAATGGAAAACAACTTTCAAGACTATTGAAGGGTTGTATGAATGCCTGGTGCTGCCATTTGGGTTAAGTAACCACGTAGTACTTTTATGCACCAGATGAACGAAATGTTGAAGGAGTTCATTGGGGAATTTTTGATTGTGTATCTTGATAATATACTAATTTTCAGCAAAACCAGGGAGGAACATTTTCGACATGTTCGATACATTCTGGAAAAGTTTCAGCAAAACAAGTTGCTGATAAATCTAAAGAAATGCACTTTCCTTGAAAAGGAGTTGGTATATTTGGGTTTCGTGATTGAAGAGAATGAGCTGAAAATGGACCTAGAAAAAGTTACAACTATACTTAGCTCGCCATCCCCTAAGATTTTGTTTGAAGTTCAATGTTTTCATGGGTTGGCAAGCTTTTATCGTAAGTTTATAAGGGATTTTAGTGGAAGTAGTGCACCTATGTTGGATAAAATGAAGAAGGAAGGTCAACCTTTTTAGTGAACTGAAGCTGCGGAAAAGGGCTCCCAGATATTGAAAAAGAAGATCACTGAGAGGCCAATTTTTAGGCTACCTTACTTCAACAAACTTTTTCAAGTTTGTTGTGATGCCAGTGGTATAGCCATTGGGGCCATACTCAGACAGGAAGACAAACATGTTGCTTATTTTAGTGAAAAAGTTGAATCAAAGTAGGTAGAAGTACTTTTCTTATGACAAGGAGTTCTATGCTGTCGTCCAAGCATTAAAACATTGAAGGCACTATTTGCTAGGTAATGACTTTGTTTTATTTTCTGATAATTCTGCATCGCAGTACGTTATGCATTAGCATAAGATGAACCACAAGCATGAAAATTTGGTTGAATACTTGCGTAGTTACACGTTTTTGTTGAAACACATTAGTGGTCAGGCCAACAAGGTAGAGGATGCATTGAGTAGGATGGTTTCTCTCTTACAAGAGAGCACAACACAAGTGTTGGGTTTTGAACACATGAAAGACTTGTATCAGATGGATGCAGATTTTAAGGAGGCTTATGAAGCATGCCAAAACCTTTGATGAGGAACAATAGTCCATGGTTGGACTATAACCTACAGGAGAAGTTGTTGTTTAAGCGAGCACAGAAGAATGAAGCAACGGATGTAATCTTTTAGGGTGTGGGGTTTACGGTTAAATTTTTTGGGTTTATAACACTTTAGTAAATTATTTTAATAAACACTTAAATAAATCTTATGAAGCACATTTTAAACAGTTACAAAATCCTTAGGGTTTAGGGTTTGGGGTCTAGGGTTTAAGTTTTAGGGTTTATAGCACTTTATTAATTGCATGTAATAAACACTTAAGTCAAAGTTACAAAACAATTTATGAAATGTTATAAATCACTTATGGTTTAGGATTTATAAGACCTTAATAAATGGTTTTAGGCTTTAGAGTTTAGGGTTTAGAGTTTATAATACCTTAGTAAATTCTTTTAGGGTTTAAGATTTAGGCTTTAAAAAATAGGCTATAGGGTTTGGGGTTTTGTGTTTAGTGTTTAGGGCTTCTAACACTTTAGTAAATTATTTTAATAAGGACTTAAATAAAAGCTACAGAACACTTTTTAAAATGTTATAAAATGCTTAGTATTTCAGGTTTAGATTTTAGGATTTGGGGTGTAGAGTTTAGAGATTAGGGTTTGTGGTTTATAACGCTTTTTAAAATTATTTTATTAAAAACTTAAATAAAAGCTACAAAATGATTTGAATAATATTATTAAATTCTTCGCATTTATGTTTTATGGTTTCAGGTTTAGAATTTAATGTTTATAACACTTTAGTAAATTCTTTTAATAACCACCTAAATAAATGTTAGAAAACACTTTTTAGAATGTGATAAAATGTTTAGGGCTTGGGGTTTGGGGATTGGATTTTAGAGTTTATGGTTTACAGTTTAGGGTTTATAACACTTTAGTAAATGATTCTAATAATCACTTAATAAAAGTTGCAAAACATCGTTTAAAATGTTATAAAAATTCTTAGGGTTTAGGGTTTGGCATCTAGGGTTTAGAGTTTAGCTTTTAAGATTTAGGGTTTATAACACTTTAGTAATTGCTTTCAATAAACACTTAAATAAGTGTTACAAATAAAAAATAAGATGTTATAAAATACTTAGAGTTCAGGGTTTAGGGTTTAGGGTTTGGGGTTTAGGATTTAGGATTTAGGGTTGAGGGTTTCATGTTTGTAACACTTACGTAAATTCTTTTAGTAAACACTTAAATAGATACAAAATACTTTTTAAAATGTCATAAAATTCCTAGGGTTTAGTGTTTAGGGTATACTCTTGGGGAATTAGGGTTTAAGACTTATAATGCTTTATTAAAAAAATTTAATAAACAGTTAAATATAAGTTACAAAATGATTTTTAAAATGTTATAAAATTATTTTAGTTTAGGTTTTATGGTTTAGGATTGAGGGTTTATGGTTTACAGTTTATAGTTTAGGATTTAGGGTTTAGGATGTATGGTTTGGTGTTTAAAATATTATAAAATGATTAGGGTTTAGCATTGATAACACTTTAGTTCATGCTTTTAATAAGCACTTTAAAAAAGTTAAAAAATGCTTGTTAAAATGTTATAAAATGCTTAGGGTTTAGGGTTGAGGTTTTAGTGTTTATAACACTTTAGTAAATTCTTTTAATAAAAACTTAAATAAAACACTTTTTAAAATGTTATAAAATTCTTAGGGTTTAGGGTTTAGGGTTTGGCATTTAGGGTTTAGGGTTTAGGATTTGGGATTTATAACAATTTAGTAAATGATTTTAATAAACACTTCAATGAAAGTTATAAAACTCCTTTTGAAATGTTATAAAATGCTTAGTGTTGGTCACTTTAATTTCTTATTAATTTAAACAGTCGAGTGCCACATAAATTGTCAACCCGGGAAAGTCTGATTATTTCAAAGGTGACTACGTATTGTATGTACTCAATTTTAATAGCATTAAAAAGTTGTAGTATAAACAATTCACACTTTGTTAAACCTCTACTTTGTGTTACAGCAGTTATAGTCTGTTGCAGGAATTGAATAAGAATAGATAATTGATTAAAGAGAGTAAATCTACAAAAGGAAACAATCGCTATCCTGTAACAAAGGATTAGAACCCTATTCCCCAGAGTAGGAACATTCAGCACCTGCATCTATTATCCAGTTCACCAATACACTCTGTAAATCCTAATCACCAGTGAGGCACTCATGTACATTATCAATCAATTAAAAGAAAAACAAAGTCTTAGCAAAAGTAAGATATTATCAGAAGCAATACTTGTGAATAAGGTATAAATAGAATTCACACACAACACACAACAGAAAGAAGATGGGTGAATCTTGTGATGAAGGTGGGCCCTTTCCTTCTCACAAGATTCCCCAGGACACATAAACTAAGTTAAAATACTCATAACAAAATTTTATTCATTCGTCAATATACCATATTACAAGAAAGAATTAGTCTTGTCCTTCCACTACAATCCCTGTGTTACAGCTTGTTCATCCTATGTCGATCCCCTCTCTAATGTAGATGTCTCCTCATTATAGAGGAGACATCTATTACAAAAGATTTTCAGTATAAATTCTAGTTCAACCCTTTGTACAAAAATAGGGAAATCAGTTCCCGTTAACAGAATGTTGTTACAGTAATGTGGATCATGAACGTTATGACCAATGTAACAGTTTATTCAAATAATCGATTGGATTCCTTTGTTTTTGCAACTCTGGTACGCAAATCTCAAGTGTCTCCCTGAGATTCACATGTTGTCCTTGCTGTTTCAGCTTCGAGGTTCGTGCTGTTTCCGCTGTTTCAGCAACTGCAAAATATAGTCCTACCAGCTTTAGGCAGTTTCAACAATTGTTCAGCAACTTAGTCAACTTCAAAGATCAATTATAAAGATAGCATGATTATGTGTTGAATAATTAAACATATAGAAATGAGAAGAGTTACTGTTTACCTTTAGAATGGTTGAGTCAGACCACTAACAAAGGCTTTCAACTATGGGTTGAAAAGGGTAATATTATGACAAAATATAAGGTCAAAAATAGAAAATATGGGGTCCTAACATCCCCCCCAACTGAAAAGGTTGCATGTCCGCATGCAACATCTAGTCTGAATCTGAGTCAGAATACTGGGATGAACTGTGCAAATTGCTTATGCAGTAAGTATGGAAGGTGCTGTCAACCATGTCTCTAAACCCATAGACACTCTGAAGTTTCTGCCATGCTGTCAACTCCTCCTTTTTGGTTAATTTAAATTGAGCCTTATATTGCTGTCTAGGTAGCCATAGGAGAGGGAAGTGAAAGTGGTAACCATTCCATCGTTCAACACATTGTCTAATGCATTTAACATAATTAGGTATGCATGAGATTGCCGCCTGAAGATTGAGAGGATTATAAGGGTGATATTACCATCTCTCTTTAGGACAATGTTCCCAGAATAGATTATTTGCTTTTATAGCCAGAGATCCTTTAGTTTTCACATAATAATGGCAGTCTTCCAAGACTGTTGCCTATAATTTCCTGCTATCGTCAGTAATCCTTTGTAGAATTTGTTGATGTTATACAATGAAGACAACTGCATTTTGTGGCTTAGCACGGATCCAGAGAAGAGATTTCTCCTCATTGTGTGCTGCTGACATAAAAGCATTCTGCAAAGTAAGCTGATTGGCCAAGAAGGAAATAAAGGCTCTTATTTGGATATCACCAACAAGATGAAGTAAACTAAGCTTTCTATCTTCAGGAATAGCCTCATTGTGAAGATAGAGTTCACACAACAAGTTCTAGTCACTATTTGGTGCTTCCGCGAAGGTCTCAATAAATTGCTGTGGTGTAGATACCTGGTGGGGTCTTCCATCCTTGATTGCTTTTATTTGGAGGAATGCTAAGAATTCTCTCAAAAATACAAAATAATTAAAAGACGGTCTCCTTGTAGCAAGTAACCGCTGGACCAACTCAAAGATGAGGGACAGTCGGGTTTTTAATTTCTTATTCTCCTTATGTTGTGCATGAGATTGTTCAAGCACTTCCCAATTTTTGTATGCATAGTTGAGCCATATTGACTTTTGTTTCTGAAATGCCTTTCCTTGTGAGAGCTCATACTCTATCTTCCATGTGTTACTTAGCTTTTGAAAACTGGAAGTCTGTGTGTAAGAATTGCTGACACGGGGACATTCAGTCTGTGTATAAGCATTGCTGACACGGTGAGGTTTAGTCTGTGTATCCTTAGTTGTAAAAGACTTTGGTACTAGTTTCTGTTCTGTAACAACTTGGGCAGGACGAGGTGGTTTTGTTTCTTTTTCTAAAATTCTTGAAGATCCTACTGGTTCTTGTGTAACAACAGGGTATTCCTTTTTTATTATAACAGGACGAGGTATTGGACTGGCTCTAGACAACGAAACTTCAACTGTCTTATAACCTGCTCGAGTCTAGAGATCACCACATTCACTGCACATGTATTCATTGTACTGATCCTTTTCTGCACTCTTTTCAGCTGCAGATGCTACCTGAGCTAACATGTACAAATTAAGTTCCTTTTCATAGGCTTCCCTGGCCATTGTTAATTCTTGTTGATAAGCCTTAATTTCATATTTCAAAAACTCATTTTCTTCCTGCAAGGAGGCTAAAGTAACCGGGGCTTCTGTAGTTGCAGGTTCCAGTGGAGGAGAGAATTGTTGTTAGGCATTAACTTCATCATTTGCATCCATAACAGGTGGTTCTTGTGTATCACCTGTTGGGTCAGTGGCTGGTTCTTCTGTATCAGCCACATCTAGATCGTCTTCCTTTTGTTCTCCAACAGGTGGTTCTTCTGTATCACCTGTTGGGTCAGTGGCTGGTTGTTGTGTATCAGCCACATACCCTATATTGTCTTAGGTGTCTACTTTAGATGTATTAGCAACTGGTTCTTGTGGAGCAACTGCCTCTTTTGAGAAAAATGATGTCACAAAATCGTGAACGCTCTGCATTTCAGCACCCGAGGGTGAGGAAGTTGAAGGTTCAGGGTTGGGCGGAATACGGGATTTTAAAATGAACGGTGGGGAATTTGGTATAATGTCCTCAGTTGCTACAGACGACCTTGTTCGTCGCCATGGTAAGGTAGCAGGAAAAAAGTAGTTTTTCTCTTACGAGCACTTTTCCTCAGGGTAGGGGGATTATAAAAAATGTTGGCTTCCTTAGCTAAGGCCCTCGTTCTTCTTTTTAGTGGGGTTGCAACTTTCTATTGCTTCTTCCTCTTAAGCATAATGATGCGGGTATTGTCATCCGAATCATTGGTGGGGATATGGACCATGAGAGTGGATGGTTCAGCTTCATTAAGAGGCCGGGTCTGTTGTAGATTTTCAGTGCTCAATTGGGGTGTTTCCACTACTGGTTGCTGATTTTCGGCAACTTGTTGGGAGTTTTCCTCCGATTGCTGGGAATATTCTTGGACTTGCTGAGGATTTTCCTCAACTTGCTAAGGATTTTCCTCAGCTTGCTGAGGAGGGTTATTGATGGGAGGTGGATTGTGCAGGGCAAAGCCTTTATTTATTAAAAGCTGGACCAAATGATGGTGTGTGAGGGAAAGGAGTTGGTGCCTTGCACTACAATAATTTACACTGCACCAAACAAAAATATAAAGTTATGAAGTGGAATTAATTCTTACAACAAGGCATAGATGAACAGAAACACTGAAGTTAAATATGATCTGATCCACACCATTTTTTAGAGATAATCGATTTCTCTGAGAACAAAAAATCCGTAAACAACTCATCTTTCCTGCTTTTCCCTTCTCTTGTCAGCCTCCTCCTCTATCCCACACAACCAGGACTGACTCAAACATAGACTCAACACAGACAGACCCAAACTCTAACCACACATATAGCCAAACACACAAGAAGAATCACAATCAATATGGATAAAGGGAAATGAAGATGTTGGAAAAATGATAAGACTTAATATAGGGATTTCGCACTTCCCTTCAATGTCTACAAGAGTTTTACAACTGCTACTTCCTCCGGGATTCCATGCTCTCTCTTCAATCGAGAGTCCATGCTTTTTCAAATTTCAATCGAATCCACGACTCTTTGAAAATCTCGGCGGATGCTATTTTTGGTCTATGTTCGATGGATGCTTCTGTTTGTTTCTGTTTTTTGGTGGTTCTATCCATTAAAGCTTGCTTTTTTCCCTTTCAAACAAACATCTTTCCAACACACATATTTCCAATAAGACTTCAATTCATGCTTTTACCATTTTTTATTTATTCCATTTCGTTAGTCACATTATTATGGATTTGACATTTAGAATTTGGTGTGGATTTAATTTTCATTTTAATATTTTATTTATTTTTGAGGATGTTTGAAATAAGGTGTTCAAAGCACTCGAGAGTTTGTTCTAACATATCATATTATTATTTTATTTTTAATTTGATGTAATAGTTATATAAATTTATTGGATATTAATATCATTTTTTCTTTCTAAATTGCAAAGGAATATGTATGTACTGTAGCATCTTGACAAATTTGCAAAACGGTTTTTAAGAAGTTTAAAAGAGGAAAGTGAAAATATGTGTGTCCTAATCTTTACAATGAAAGGCAAGTTCTTTGATCTTGGTAGGAATTAGTATAGACATATAAACAAAATGGCTAGTAAACTAAGATGAACATTACAACACTTACCTCATGATATATTTCACACTACCATGACTAAAAAAAATCATGAAGATCTAAAAACTCTACCCAGGATGAAAATTAATTATGAAGGTGGAATGCAGATATCAAAATTCTAACCGACATGAAAATTACTTATGAAGTTGATAGCTTAGATATTGTCAATAATGCAAAAGCTAAAACTTAAGACAAGGAATTGCTCCAAATCATCAAAGGTTGATCTTCACTAGGCATGATCTTGAAGATGATAGAAGCGTAGTTGATTATAATATTTGGAAGAATGTACCCTTCTCCTTGTCCTTCATATCCCAAGTAATATGTAGGTCTTTGTGAAGTTGTTGACTTGTGAGACTATTATAGTTGATGTTAAGAGCTCTTATGTAAATGCTAAAGCTCAAGATAAGGAAGGATTTTTGCTATATTAGCAAATGTTCATCGTCATTGGGATAAGAAACCTTAGGATGGGACATTTAAAGTTTTATTCTAAAGCAATTGACTCTTCCCCTTGTTCTTTTTCTATGTGGTGGTATGCAAAATTTTCTCAGTAACCTGAACTTGAGTGTTAGAAATAATTGATGATAACAATGAAATTATTTTATATGAGGATGAAATTCCTCCATATTTAGAGCTTGATCTTTATTGAGAAGTAAGGACAACTCCTATAAGTAAGGGAAAGACTATAACCTAAAAAATCGTACAAAACCTACATTTAATGAGGTTGGCACCATTTTCAAAAATAGTAGTAGCAATGATGTTCAAGAGAAGCATAATCATCTTATTAATGCA
>APFE031598433.1:3015-15975 GCA_000404065.3 Pinus taeda
GTCTTCGTCTGCTCCTCTTGGCTCATTATATCTGAGTTCTGCTCCTCGAATATTGCCATATTGACATCAATGACAATCTGTGTCCAACACTTAACTCGTTTCTTTCCTTCCCTTTCCTTCTTCATTCTTTCTTCTTGCCAACTTGTTTTCTTTATTCCCTCCTCAATTCTTATAATTATATTTTTTGCATCACTTCATCTACAAGTCACTTTACATTCCTTAATCTATTTCTTTCCTTGAAGATAAGGAAAGAAGTTGCTTAAAATATCAAATATCTAATAATGTCTTCGATACAAAATCTTAAATCCAAATATAGACATGGATAACCACCAAAACTATGAAAACATAAACCAAACATATACTCTCTAGTTGGTTAGAGAAAGACTATTTTGGGTATGGAGATTGTAGATCTAAGATTGTTTTATTCATGAATTAGTTGAGCATCTCTCATAGATAAAGAGATTTCTCATACATTTGTATTTGTTGGAGACTAATTGGGAGGAAGCTAGTCTTGCTATGCAAAAGCTATTGAAATATTGTCTATTCTTTAGAATTTGTTCAAGGGCATCGTGGAAAATACTTTGTTATTTGTAGGTAACTTGGAGGAATTACAAGGTCATAGACAAGCACCATGCCACCTTGAGAAGACTGCTAAGGTATAGTTCTACTTATCATGTTCCTTGTGATCATTTCAATTTAGACTTCTTTGCATTGAGTGTGGACATCCTAGTGTTCTACCCTATTGCACTATACTAGGTTTGGAATTTGCCTTGTATACTTAGGTTGGAATATCATAGGACCAACCTCCCTAATCATGCTTGAGGATTGTGCTCACAAGACAATCCTTCAATAACGCATGTGACTCCTATTAAAACAAAATCTTACACTTTTAGAGATAAAGTCCAAAATTCCAAGTGCAAGACCTTGTGTAATTGAAAAGGGAGCTCCTGTCACCTCACCAACTCTCTTCTCACTTTTGGTCAGCTCTCCTCCGACTGAAGGGGTTTCTCCCTAAATAGCATTGATAGGAATTTAGGGCTTTGAAGGTAATCTCAAGAATTGAGTTTAAAGGGAAAATCCCCAAACATACACAGTCAAGAAATTATAAGGTGAATCTAAAGAGTAAGCCCCCATCAAAACAGCACAAAGGATTTTGCAAGAAAATAAAGTAATGGGAGACAAAAGACCAATGCCTTAGTTTGCCAATATATTTTTGAGGCATATGGAGTCGAGGATCAACACATTTGAAGAGGATAGGAATAGATTTGGATTCACTAGGCTAGGGTAAGTCCACTCACTATCCCTATGATTTTCAATCTTCAAAGATGAGATAAGGGAAGGAGCCCACCTAGACCTTTCTCAAAGACTTGGAAGAAGGGTTTGTCGAGAGAGATAATAAAAATAAAATACCATGCCCACCTGCTTAATGCCTCATTGCCATCATCCATAAACGTAACCAAGATAAAGAAAGCGCACATAGATTATCATGCATTTCATCCAAGATTCACCAATATTCATCACAGAAAAAGAATGAAATCCACATCAACCAGGCCTCTCCCAAACATCACTCAAGTCATCCATACATACCCAACTTATAAGATGATGGAATCGCAGAAATTGTAAACTTGCTAAGGAATTTCTCCCCCAATCCAACCATGGCAAAATGAAAGGAATTGCAGCACCACTATAAATAGAAGAGGTGCTCAACTTCCTTTATGCTAAAATTATTTTTTTTAGACTAAAAGCGCCTAATCCAAGCTTATTAATGTTATATTCCACTTTTCTTTTTGTTTCTAATTTTGGTGTGTGCTAATTTAGTTCTGACAACAGCTTAGAGCGAAATAGTAGTAGCATAGAACCAAACACAAGACCATCATTTTTGTGCTCTTTTATAAACTGCAGACATTCTTAATTACTGCAACAATCAGTACTACCACAACTATAGCTACAGACTAAAGTATAACGGGAATGCACCAATTTTCTATTTTTTTCTATAACTGCAATGAACATAAAATTCTTAATTATTGCAATAGTTAGTAATACTGCAACCATGGTCATAGACTAAAGCATAACGGGAATATGTGAAATGGAATTCCTTGAAAGATAAAGCACTCAATATATAGAACAGGGAAAAGGGCCATGCCTGGCACGTCCTCCAAAAGCAGCAATAGCTTCATCTACTGAAGCAAATGTGCCAGCAAATGTGCCAAGAAATAAGCCATATCGAAGTGTTTCCTTCCAAGCTGCTGACATTGCATCGCGATTTGTCCTGACTCCCGCCGTCCTGTGGAATAAACAGTATGTCCTCAATTTGCGCTGCAAAAGCTCAATCAACCTAAAAAGTTTAGGTTTAACAAGACATTCATTCCATTGTCTTGTCCCTTCACCTGATTGAGGACGAGCGACGCTTCAAGCCAACCAGCAATCCAAAGAGAGCAAGACCTCCTTTCAATCCTGCACCGATGGCGAAACCCTTGGCCGAAGCACTGATGCAGCGATCCAAACTTTTCCAGTCTTTGAGCATGCTCAGTCCGTGATCTATAAAAGAACAAAGAAGGTCCAATTGTTCTTGTCCACTCTTCTTGACACTATTGAGAATGGAACTTTCATCTTTGCGTGTCCGTTCAATTGTTTCGGAGAATTTCCCGCTACAGCCTTCGACTACGCGATTTTCTCCGTTATTCTCACATTCTTTGTCCCCGAAGTCAGAATTATTGCCTCCATTGCACTCATTCGCTCTCGATTGCATCCTTCCTTTAGTATTAACCTGACTGGTGCATTTCTGATTGTTATGATAAGCATCTGCTGAGCTTCGATGGGGTTCTTCCTCTGTCAAAGAATTCACAATTTCAACATTTTCTTCACTTGCATCTGCATCTATAGTCCCTAAATTACCTAAATCTAACACAGGCGGGGATCCAGAACCTCCTCTGTCACTATCCATAGCTAAAAGATCGACAGTACCCCTAGAAACCGGCTTAAAGATCTAAAGATTCATGTCAAGAAAACGCATAAATGGCATCAACGTCCCTGCGTGAATGCAGATTTAAAGATTTATCGTTTGAATTAATTTAATCTGGACCGACTTCTCCTTCGGTCGAAGTGCGGTGTGGGCATCCGTAGACTCCTAATTCCCTACGCCATTGGATTAAATTGCGAGGACTTGAGGTGGAAAGCGACCACCAGCCCAAATCAATCATTACCTTCAGTCGCAGTTTTGATGGCGAAGTTGAAGGATGTGATAAGGGATTTGAGGGGATCCACAGGGGCGTCCAAGGCCATGGCCCGCGACAGAGTCCCTCTGAGATTTTCTCAGATTCCTCCGACTCTGCTTCAAAATTCCTCGCTTCCTCCGCGCGGAATCCGGAACAGCCAAGTGTCGTATTGTATATGGAATCATCTGTGGTTTGAAAATTATAAAGTGAAGCAGATCTATTAATCGTAGGTAAGCAGTTACATGTAGTTACTTTATATTTTTAATTTTATTAATTGAGGTTTGACATGTTTAAATATCCCATTATAAATAATAAAATAATTTATTATTTTATGGTTGTTCGGTGCAGTCACCATTACATAAATGTGATTTTAAATGAATTTTAAATTGGAAAAATATGTCCACATGGGGTAGTTCAAGCGGCAATGGCCGTGAAAATGAAGTCTCACCGAACCGGAAGTCTTTGGTTCAAATCTTGGGCTACCCTTTCCCTGTTGAGGGGTACTTAATAGACATGTCAATCGGAGAATCCCACCCCAGCCTACAAAAAAAAATGGAAGAATATAAATAAACAAAAAATCAAATTAAAAAATTAAAGGATAGCTTTTGGCTTTGGATATATAAAATTAAAGTTAAATCTTTCTCTCAAATACATAATTTAAAATATTATTAGGTTTGGGTTGAAATTGCTTTTTGGTTTTAGGATATTTTTTTCAATGGTGAAAAATTGTTGGAGTAAATTGGTTATTTCAATAGCCAGTTTTGTTTGCACATGATCTTATTGTTGTGTATTAGGATTTTGATGATGATGATGGTGGTTTAATATCATTTTTGATGATGATGATGATGATGGTGGTGGTGGGTTTAATATCATTTTTGATGATGATGATGATGATTATTTTGATGATGATGATGATGATGATGATGGTGATGGTGGTGATGGTGGTGGTTTTGTAAGCATTTTTCTATTTTGATTCTTTGATAATGACAATACAATGACATGCACATAAAGACATTTTTAGAAACAACTTTAAATAAATATTTTTAAATTCATATCAAAGTAAGGTCTACACCCACAGTATCCCTCCCAAGTATTCAATTTCTTAATCCATTCCCCTCACACTTTATAACCAATATAAGGTACAGCAATTTATTTTATTTTCAATAGTGGGTTTATTGAGTTGGTCAAACTTAAGTGTTTAGGATTGTTATTGCCCTCACTAGGTTATGATTATGAGTCCCTCAACTTGTGTCCTTATACTTGTGACTATGGTTGGGATCACAGCAAAAGTATCTCGTGAATATGGATGAATATACCCCCATTTGTGTAGCCTTAACTAAAGGCCCTTGTGTTTGTTGTACTTGAGCTTTACCAAATTACTCCAACAAAATGTTGTAAGTTGGTCACAATGATTTTAACCTCTCCCAAATTGTAAAGTGACAAGATTTAAACTTATTCGTTATTAATAAGATATTTAATAAATAATTTCGAACCATTAAATGTTTGGACCGGATTTCGATTATATTATAATTATTTTCAAGAAATAATTTAATGAATTAATTATGGTTTCATGATCTCAATTATATATATGTGTATATATTTGGTTACTACTAAACCTTTAAGAATTGTAATGATAATTAGAAATAATTATTAAATAAATAATACACCAATTTCATTAGCTTATAACATACTATTAAAACATTTAATAAATCATTATGATATAGTCTAAATATATTATCCTTTTGAGCTAAACTCTAAAGATTATCTTAATTCATCCTAATGATCCTGATATTATATATAAAATGTTTATTGATTACCAACCTTTATAACAATTCAATGATAATTTTCTAGAATATATATTTGGTTCTTAATAATAGTTTGAATGTATTTTTAAATTTAACAACCTAATAGTATATGGAATTAGTTTATTTTATTCACTTCTTTTATCTAAATTGCCCAATTTCATTTATTTTCGACATAAAAATTTTAATATAATTATAATATCCTAATTGGAATAATAATAATATAAATAAAATAATTTTTATATTTTTATTGATTAATGTACTTTCAAACGAACCATTAGGATCGAAAGGATGAATAAAATAATATATAAAATAAATAATATTAAATAACAAATATGGGAAAGTTATATATATATTAATAAACAATTAGATTTAAGTTAATATATAAATGATTTACTAACATAAATTTACCTAATTTATCTATTTTCCAGGAATAATCATAATTAAGAATATAGCAAGAATAATTATTATTTGTTTGGGTCATAAGGTCAAAATTAGTCGTTGGAGTCTCTGCCCATACTATTTAACTAGCTAAGCTCGATCGGTTCTTCAACTTGTCCTGACGATGAACCACACTGGTTGGTTCGAAACGCGTCGACAAAAGATTATTTATGTGATTTCGCCGGAAATTCTCTAAACAAGATTTAAACTTACTACATCACAATAGCTCTAAGTTAATGCAAAAAAGTATTAAAGTATGTTAATATGTAATTCAAGATGTAAAAAAAAAAATTGATTAAATTTTAAATCGATTTTCCTTTCCTTTGAAAGCATTTTAATTGATCAGTTTGTAATTGTCAAGTATGGAGATGACTTGTCTAAATCTCCTCGAGCCTTATAGCATTGGAAGGTCAAGAGATTAAGTCGCATAAAGGATGTCAATGTGCCTGCATGTTAAAGAGATAGATGTTGATGCACTTTGATTTATGTGTCATGGTATGACCTTGCACTTTCATTCAATTGCCATGGTGTGACCCTAGCAATGAGTCTGATTCTTCCTTGTTCCCATGAAGGTCATAAAGGACTCCCATCCATAAGGGGTGGTGATACATCATTGTTGATATATAAAAAGGTCATGTTTATGTTAGTGTTTCATCTTGTGGGGATACATTGTGGTTGATATAAAAAAAGGTCATACTTAAGGTAGTGTTTCATCCTGTGATAAAAGGATTGAGATGGGATGTCATTATTTTAAAGACCTAAGTTCACATGTTAGTGATTATAAATCCCTAATCAATGTTCAAAAATGGTATAATTTATTTGGTTGCTTGGGTTAAAAACCCTTTAAAATCTAATCCTAGTACCTAAAATATGAAAGGTTTTTTTAGTCATGAATGGATTTCTTACTTGAGACTACCAAACCCATGTTACCCTTAGTGCAAACTAGCCAAGACCTTCAAACATTTCTTCTAGTTATGTCCTCTAGTGAACTTTGGATGGCCCTATTTAGGTTCCCTATGTTAGTCAACTTACAAAATTCCATTATGTGGAGCGCTACTCTCATGGGGGATAGATTACCATGGATGATCAAATTTAATGCTATATGGATGTTCATCTAAATTGAAACTTTTGATATTATCTTGGATGGAGAGGCTAGTGTGTTTATTTAGTATGCATTAGTTGCATTGTAATTTGACAATTGCTACATGTTCTAAACATATAGTGATACAACAACTCATATTCTCCTTGATACTAATTATTTGGTGTGTGGCTTAACACCTATTTGGTCTGTGATCTCTATTTAAAGAGCATGGGAAGTCATGTCCTAATGATTGATTTTGAGCAACTCTCTTATGTACATATTTTCTTTTCCATTAATAAAATTGCCTCGATTGGCCACATTGGTTGGGGCCATGGATTGTTCACTCATATAATGCCTACTTGTCTATAAAGCCTGCAAAATGTTGCAAAGATTATATCTTTTTATTAAAATGAAACTAAAGTAGGTAGGGTCCCCTAGTAAAAACATGTCAAAGATCTTAAATGGCACATTCTTTTATTGCACATGAACATCTTGATGGTATACCATTCTTATTCATGCATGTGATTTCAATTTTGAAAAGCATTTCTACAATTCATGGCTCATGAAATATAATTGTTTCATGTGTACATTACTATATATTGCACTTAAAAGGTAAAATAAGTAGTCGCACAACATCTTGATTACATGCATATGAGACATGTGTTGATCTTTGATAAGATCCTCATGACAACTCCTTCATTGAGCATGCATTATATCACTTAATGGATGACAACCATATAAAAGGCTCACATAAAAGGTGAAAAAGGTTTGTATATTAAATTAATACTAAAATCGTGGTGTAATTTCTCAGGTTCAAATATAATAATGAGTTTTATCGTTGTAAAGGTATAATGCAAAAGTTGTGGTAGAGCACACCAAGGTAATGGATAATGGTTGCAATGCATATTATTCAAAGATATGCCTTCATATGATACTATGTGCAAAAGATATGGCATAGTAAGGTGATATACCATACTCTATTAATGATATAAGCTATGTTATACTCCTTTTGATGACATATAAGAGTCATGGTTTGATTGAATGCATTTATAAATGTTTATAGCAAAACATGACATATTGAAATGTGATTTATATGGTATATATGATGAGTAATATGATATGGTTTTGGGTGTTTATCAACATTTATGTTAAACTCTTATATGTCATTCAAAGGTGGTCATGTTCATGTCGTTGGTGGTGTGGTTTTGTGAATTAGCATAGACATAAGTGTCATGCATTAACTATGATAGAAAGTGGGCATTAACACCACTAACTTTTTAGTTTCCCTCTCTTGGAATCTGTTAGGGTTCATTCGAACTTGCTCGTTCTGCTCTTTAAGGTATGTTGTTGGGTTTTTAGCAGTTATATGGAGATTTATAACGAAATTAGTGACCCTCGAAGTTTCTCAATGGATTTTAGTGTGTTATAAGATCAAATTTCACTTAATGGGAAATTATGGTCAAAGTGAGTACTTATGTAGTTTTAAAAGCACTATTTTATCTCCATTTCATAGATAAGTGTATTAGCGTGGCCTTGTTTTTATAATTCCCACTCCTTAATCGTATTATGCTATGCTAAGTTATTAACCTACCTACTATAACACTAGTCATTGCAATAGATCCTTATAGTGTTATAGGTATACTAACGAGGTATGTGTATGATAGCTACATACCCACACCTGACATGAATATGTTGGTATTCTATGGTCTACTATGATAGCTAAATAATAATGTATCTTTATGATTAAGCCTTGAGGTTGATTAATATTAATGCAACATCTTAATAAATCCTTAAGCTTGATTAGTGATTAACTAATTGATTAGTTTAATCTTGATTAATAATTAAATAATGACATGGATTATCTTATGATTAATATAACATTAAAGTTAAATGGGATTCTTATGAATCTATTGATTTGAATCAACCTTTGAGATTATATTATTTTATTAGTCATTTATTAATTGATGGGTTAATGACTTGACCACCTGAGGCACATTAACTAGGGGATAGTGAGGTAGGTGAGAGAGATAGGGGAGTTGGGTTTAAGAAAATTGAAGAGAGAAAGGTTGAAGGAATATATCTTGGGATATGCTTTGGTATTGCCGCAAGTGGGGGGGGTAGGGGAGGGGGGGTTTGTTGAATTTTGGTTTTGGGAGTGAAGGAGTGCATAAGAGTTGGGTTCTAAAGGAAATGAGACCTAGATAGAAGGAAGGAAACCTAATAGTGGAATTTGGGAAGGTGCTTAACACCTAGAGGTTGGACACACTATGACTGCAATTCTAGACTTGGGCTCAAAGGGCCAACGAACATGAGGAGGTTACCTAGGCTAGGAAGCTAGATAGGTTGTTTCTAGTTGGAAGGGTGGCATATTTAGTTGAGTGGTCTTGGGAGGTCTCGGGAGGAGCACCGCAAGGGGAGGCAATCCCAACCCAAACAATTATTTTCTTGTTATTGTCAATTTATTTTTACTATCAATTTATTTAACATATGTTGAAAAAAAGGTATATGTATATGTATATATATGTTACTAAACCATCATAGAAAAAGGAGGAATTTTGTAGTTATATAACATTTTTTTATCAAAGATGAAGACTATTTGTTTTCAAGCTTTACAGTTTTAGTCAGTTGTTGAGTATGTTTCATGTTGTCCCTCCTAACTAAAATATATTGTCTTTTACTATGTGAAATAAAAATGATATGGTGACAATTTGAGCTTTTGGTCAATTTATTCGTATAAGGACACATTACAGAAAAATTACAATGAATAAATTGTCTTGCAAGGTCTTACTCATTTTGGTTCCACTATTTCATACTTTCACTTTTCACTCTCTATTTGTCAAGCTCTACACATTTCTTTAAAAATTGGTTTTAGATTCGAAATACCTTTTTATTTGTGAATAAGATAAGTGCACTTTACATGGATGTGAAAGAAAAGTGGAAGACAGGTTTTGTTATGCGAGCTCTTCAGATGGCATATCCTTTTTTTGTGTAAAGTTCGCAATTATATTACTAAATAAGAGTTTTACATGCCATAGTTCTTTGTGCCACTGGTCTACCCATCAGGAAACCAACCCAATAACACAGATTAAGTGTATTGAGATTATCTGTGTCTCATTTTAGCATATTGACAGTCAAAAAGAAAACAATGCTCCAATGAGCATGGAGATACATGAAAAAAAAAATATAAAAGCTTTGTTTCCAAAGTTGTTATGGCTACAAATTCACTAAACATTAATTACTAAAACATAAGATTGGAGCACCCAAAAATCTGGAGAAGCCATGGAATATGCCACGAGAGTCGAACCCTGTTGAGAAGCTCCATCTTTAAATTTCCATCGAGCCACAAGCCCTGACAACCATAGTGAACCACCACAAGACCACCACAACTGACCATGATTGAGCATGCACAATGAACCACGGTGAATCTTCCCCAACAAACATAACCACAAAGAGTGAACCATGACAAAGCATGCTCAACGAACCACGATGTAGCCTCCCTAGCAAACATGACCATGGAGAGATTCCAAAATAGTAGGGGAAATGATTACGATGAAAGGATTTAAAACCTTGTGCTACACACTACCAACCATGTAAAATTGTTACCCAAATTGCATACGAGAAGCCACGGCATCCATGAAAATGAGTGACTAGAAGATTGTGATCAAATTAAAATTGTCTGTTGATTGAGAGAAGGCAGAGCATTGTGCTAGAGAGCTAAATCATCACTAAGAGCCTTGGTGGACTGCTGAGACCCCATATCTACCATGCACTCTTGGGTGGATGTAAATTTCCAAGCCGGGGGAGGATGGCAACGTAGACCATTCAATTTTGTGAGGTCTAGTGCAGACCAATGTATGGGTTAGGCATCGAGTGCATGGACATAATTAACTAGCGACCAGGAGACGGTAAGCATACCTGAAATCAATGACATATTAGGATTGTAATCCATCGTCTAGAAGCAGGTTTAAAGAATTATACAAGTGAACCATGACACCACCACAAGACAGTCGTAATGTGAGCAACCCTGGATAATCATAAGGCCACATAATGAGACTACAAGCGATGGAAGGGACATTGTACAAAATATAAGAGCATGGAATTACCTTCATCACACAAAAATTAAACCAAGTGTGTCGACTTGCAGAGGGACTTATGTCATGGGCTAAATGGCCACTTGATCCACACATTCTCATCATGGCTGAGACAGATGACTGAAGTATGCACCCGCTGTGGGGGAATGATCCTAGTTTGCAATGGAGACACAAACATATCTCAACTAAGTGTGAACCTCTTGGGACCATCTCACATCAAGTGAAGAGTTGTCTGAGCTTAGAGCATGATTGGCAAGGAGATCTGCAAGTTTGTTGCCTGAACGACAAATATGAGACAACATGTGAGTGGAAATGCACTTGAGCATAGATGCAACTAGAGAAGTGATATTCAATGCACCAACTACTTGAGATTTTAGAAAGGGATGAACCACATTGAAGCTTCTTCATAATGGAGATGATGAGCAGTCAATCCCCTTCTATTATGAGTTGATGGTAATTTTTCCTCAAGGAAATGTTTAGACCATGTTCAAACACCCAAAGCTCTGCTCCATTTTTAGTGGTGAAGCCAGGCTTGCCTGCAAAAATATCGAGAATGTGCCCTGATTTATTTCTGAAGACTCCACTAAAACTAGTTGGGCATGGATTGCCTCATGAAGCCCCATCAAAGTTAAGCTTGATAAATCCTGGAGGAGTGGGAGACCAAGCCAAGGGGTTGACCACACTATAGTATGTAGTTGAAGCAGAGGGTTGAATGGAATTATGAGGGCTTATCCCATGTTGGCATAGAATAGTTTGCTCAATAGGAGGGCATTCCCAATCCTTAGAAGCCCAGTGTGATCCAAGAGGATCCCAAAATGCCTATAAATCAAATTTATTGTCTCTCAACAAAACTAGCATCAAATCTAATATCTTGTCGCAAGGAATCCAATGGCACAAAAGACTACTCAATCCAAGTTTGTATGCGAAAGTTATGCCCAATTAAAGTTACAATCAAACTTGGAAAAAAGACAAAATTTAGTTTGCGCCAGATAAGTTTGGCCACTGGGGCGCTAAAGTTGGTGGAAGCTCTGATAAATTTGGAGAATGATTTAGTTATGGTTAATATGGCAGGTCTACAAAAACTGCCAGATTCGCTAAAAGCACCGACAATTCCATATAATAGTTTTCTTTTTTATTATCTAAAAAGAGTTCGTGGGGTTTGAACTCATGACCCATCCAACAAACTACGCCTTCAAAAATTTGTGCCAGCTAGTTCATCATTTGTCAAAACTTTGAAAAGTTTGTTGGCGCTAACATATAAAAAGATGACCCCTTGCCATTCAAATAGACAACAAACGACGTGAAGGAGGCCAAATGGAATTGCAAGCAGGGTTGGGGGAACCTTGTGGGTGCATAGGCTGAGAAGAAAACTCTTTAGAATATTATTTGGAATATTTTGAAAAGATTCTGTTATGGAATCTTGAAGATTCTCTGGGGGTCTACAATTGACAATGTCAAAATCTAGTTGAGTTTATATTCATTTTACTCATAATTTCGTAAGGATTTCATTGGTGTAGTCAAATTTCGGATTCAAGTAGCCCATTTTCAAGTCACTCCCATAAGTGATATATAATAATGTATTTTTCCATGTACTTGCCTTCCTTTTTGTTGAGATGAATGAAGAGGCGTCTCCACTTTGCAGTTGGACCCAAAGACATAGCTCACACATTGTGAGTGAACTTCGTTATCAAATATTGGTTCTTCATCATTATGGTCTCTTTATGGGTTGGTTCTTCTTAAAGTGTCCTTTCTATGGATTTACATGCTCTTTTATACCATTTTGCTAACATCACCAAAGAAAAGATCTTGGATAATGTTGGTATCAGCGCGGTCTTCTTTTTCATGTGAATTGCGAGTGTGGATGATAACGGGGGCCAAACGCATAGAGGGTGAAGGAAAATGGAGAATGACAATGTTCATATTAAGAATGGCAAAGTCCTCCATAAATCTTTATATGGGATGAAAGACATAGTAGACAAATTGTTTGCATATTATGAGAAGAGAATAGCAAATAACGAAAATAAGAAGAATGAAAAAGCAGAGGACAATGCTTCTGTAAATCAAAGAGATGGAGGAGACCCTCTCAAGCCTCCATCTCCATCTTCAAGTGAATGTCGTTTTTCTTCATATCATTCTCATGATTCTAACAATCATCATAAAATTGTTGCTACAATGCAACATGACCTAGGTTCTAATTCGGGTGATGAGATGAAGATCATAACTGTTGGGATTGTAGGTTGTTATGAAACCAGCTCAAGAAAAGATAGATCAACGCCTTATAATTCAGCCTCTTCGAGGGGGCAACCTCCTTTACATTACATAAATGAACA
>APFE031598433.1:21615-70726 GCA_000404065.3 Pinus taeda
AGAGCCTACATAACAATAATAATGTAAGGGCACAATAATAACAATAATGGGCTTCTATGGGGCACAATAGTAACAATAGGGGCACAACAATATTAATAAGGGGTACAACTACAATAGTAATGGGGTAATCACTAGTATTATGGGGACCCAACATAGGTGTTGGACCAATGATGGGCAGAACATCAAAGAATACATGGCTCCAAGAAATTGAGGAGATCAACCAAAGAAATCAAGAAGAGAATGTTGAATTGAGAAGACTACTACAAGAAGCAAAAGAGGAGAATCGTGGATTGCAACTTCAGCTACAAGCAACAGAAGAGGTCTTGGAAAAGTTGAAGTGCAACGAAGGCTTAGTGAAGGCATCATCACCTGCTTTAGAATCGATAATTGAGGTAAACAGTGTCAGTCATTCTTCAGTTTCATGTTCTCATCATGTTGATGATTTTAGTGATTTTGAAAAGCACACTACAAGCATTGGTTCAAATCTAATGAAGATGATGGGATATGAAGGAAAGGGAATAGTGGTTAATGGTTAGGGCATTGTAAATCCCATCCAATTGATGTAACTACCTCGATATGCAAGATTGGGATATGTCAGAAAGGAAGCTGAAGAAAACACTCCACACCCATGGAGGAAGGGGAGTCTTTAAGTGACTAGTCTGAGTTAGTGTAGGATGCTGAGAGGACATCACAACCTTCCATTGATAGTGTCTATTTCAAAGGAATAACTAAGTCAAGTTCACCTTGTTAGAGTCACACCAAAGATTATCCTTCAATGAAGGATATGTTGCCCAGGAAGGAGACACAAAAGAAAAGGAAGCATATGTCACCTAGGAAGGAGACACAAAAGAAGGTGAAGAAGAAACATCACTGTAGCCTTTGCAACAAGGGTGGAAATCAAAAAGCCACATGTTGGAAGCTTCATCTAGAGCTATGCCCAAAAAAGGACTAGAAGCCTATGAAAGCACTTGTGAAGGAACCACTAGTTGAAGTAGTTCAACAAGGAAGCCAACTACAGGAAGAAAGCCCAGACTGGTTAGGCAAGAGATAGGTAGCCTTTTGAATTAGTTGAGTATGGCCACCATTGTAAATCACATGTTGCATTTTAAAGACCACATAGATGGGAAAAAAACTTGAAAAAGTGATGAAGTGTATAATACCACTTGAGTGTGGAACATAGTGATATTTTTTGCCTTTAGTTGGATAGCAAAGGATATGGGTTATGTTGTAAATCAATGTAAAACTTGACCATGACTATTTTATAAACTCTTGGCAAGTAAGGTCTTGCTTGGAATCTTGCAAGTTGTGATACATGCATTAGCATCTACACATTTGCATATGGATATAGGTGTCAGTTTCATCAATATGGTTTCGAAGTACAAAGGTGAAGGAAAGGAAAGTGTGCATTATCAAAGACATTTGTTATGCAGAGCAAGAAATAGGGGAGTACATCAGCTTGCAGTTCCGCTTAGTAATTTTGGAGGACCAAAAGATTCTTAGTGGGGAGGAATGATCTAGGAGCATCAAAAAATGCATGAAAATAAAAGTCCTTGACTCTCAGAAAAACCAACATCAAATCAAAGATCTTATCACAAAGAATCCAACAGTGCAAATGACACATCAATTTGAGTTTGTATGTGAAAGTTATGCCCAATCAAAGTTACAGTCAAACTTGGTAAAAAGACAAAATTTGGTTGGCGCTAGATAAATTTGGATCAATGCCAAAATTGGTGATCCGACCAAATTTTGCGACTATGGGGATAAATTTGGCGGAAGCTCTGATAAATTTGGAGAATATATTTGGCCTTAGAACCAGCAAAACCTATCTCGAAGACCATAGAGATGAATATAGTGTCCAAAACTTTAGACAATACGTTGATCGTAACCTTAGCCATGACAACCTTTTCCTCAGAAAGGAAAAAAAATATTGAACATTTAATGAAATAGGTGAAAGAAAAAGATAAGAGCTTGAAGAAAGCACATCAAGAAATCAAGAGGTTGTGGTAGGAAAATAAAGCTTTATTGGCCTCAAGCTCTTATAGCATTAGAGGCAAATAAATCATTGGAAGATGTTGTGAAGTAGTTGTACCGGGGACTAGAGAAACATCAAAATATGGCTTCCATACTCATATAGATTTAAAATGCGGTTAAAGCGAAAGGTGTGCAACTCAAGAACAATTTATCATCCATTGATATAATGCATACATGGTGTTATCACTCCAAAATTTCTCTTGAGTTGTTAGGAAAGAAATGATAGAGGCAACCACAAACCTACTTTGGAGATTAGGATCTAGCCTTCCTAATGCTCAGAGAGGGCTCTCTCTTTATGATTTAACTTTGTTTAGTTAATTGATTTTAGGCTAGTTATGATTATACTTGGGTTTTGGTTTTGATTTTGTGGTGGGATCACTTACTTAGATGGACAGAGGGGTGTCCTTTACCATTGGGCGATGGGGTCAAATGTCATGCAAACGGGACTGGATCAAGTTCTAAAAATAGTGTCTACAGGGCAAGGTAGCTGAGTTATTTCAGATCTTAAGGTTGGAATGCTGAAGTGGTTTTCAATCAGATCAAAGGAGAAATTAAGGGTTCCTTAGACCATATTATGAAAGAAGTGAAAGAGGTCAACCGGGATGGGAGAGGAATTAAGGGTTCTTAGATCCGTATATCAGAAGAAAACATAGAAATGATTAATTGTTCAAGACAAAGTGTATTTAAACAAATTCTGAAATAAATTTCCAGTTAATTCAGTCACTTTAGATAACATGTAAGTTTGTGAGATACATAAGAAAATAACGATTTTGACAAAGAAAATACTTCACTGTAATAGCTCAACACATGAATCTTGTAATGCAATCTCTTTATTACTTAATCCAGTTTGCTCACTTGAAAAAAATGGTACAATAACCCTCAGGTTTTTTATCAATATAACTCCACAAATGTATAGCAATCCACACCCAATACTTCGAATTATGAAGTATTTATACAAAAATAGTTTACAAAACATCCCAAACTGTCTTGGGAATTAATCTAAGAGAAAGAAATATCTTCATGCAAGAAGATAGAGAAAGATGTTCAACTGTTGTATGTTGTCCTTGTTTATTAGGTTGTGTTGTCTTTATGCTATGATATTTTGTTGTTTATTCTCTACCTTGATGTTGGTCTTCAGGCTAGTTGTTCTTTGTACTTTGACCTTTCAACTGATACTCTTTCATTTGGCTGACCTGTCACTTTTCTTCTACTATGTGGTTTTCAATTCTACTGTGCACTTTTACAGCAGGTCGTTTAACTTTTCCCACGTGTCTGCATCTGGTAATTGAATTTTTACCATTTTCCTGTAAATTTCATCTGCTTTTGTATACTTGGCAAAAGTGGGTTTGTTCACAAAAAGGTGCTTACCTCATGCTGGAGGTAAAACATGTTCTCAAAGGTCTGATATAGAACCTTTCGAGTAGGCATCCCCTTCATAGAGGAAGTATTTACCTGGTCCTTTGCCACCTCTCTTATTCTCCTGTTGTAGTCCTCCTGTGGCATTAATTTATCATTTATCACCAAGGGATTGGGCAAACCCTTCTGCCTCAAAACATAAAACTTTACCATGAACCTGTCTATAGCCAGTTGCATGGTTTGGCATTTGTCCTTAAGGTTTAACATCAAATTCCTCTTGGTGATGACCTTTTTCACCTCCAGTATTGTGCCTATGCTATCAGCTATCTCCAATTCCTGCAATTCATATCTGTTTTCAGAGTTCAGGAAATGGGTTAGTCTAGTGGCTTCTTCTGGCATGTCTCCCAATTCAGCCTTAACTCTCTGAATGGCTTCTGTAGCTTCTTTTACTAAGTCATTCTGTTCAAATATGACTTGAATGGATGGCCAAATATCATTGACAGAGTCAATGATATTGGCCCATAATTGTTCCTTATCTTGGCCAAGTGGCTTCTTTAATGTTAGCTCTTTCTCTAAGCTTTTTATCCTCTCATTCATCCCGGTTGACTTTTGTACTTCCTCTTTGTGCATAATCTGGGCAAGCTTATTATCATTCTCTAGAATTGTTATCTTTTCCTTAAGCTTGTTTATTTTTGTGGTCTGAATGGACATGTATTCTATTGCCTTGACCAATTCACTTGCCTCATCACCTGGCTGAGTTGTTGCTGTTGTCGAACCTATTGCTGATGTAGATGTTGTGGTAGCTTGTAGTGTTGTAAATAGTGGAGTTGTAGGAGCCAATGAAGCTGCCAAGGTGGATGGTACTGTTGTGGTGATTGTTGGAATGACAGTGGCAGTGGCAGTCTCAAGGCTGGCCTGTTTCAGTTGTATCAAGTTGTTCAACTCCTTCTCCATCTCTTTTAATTGGTCATTGAGTTGTAAAACAAGGTCCATCATTTCCTCCTGATGTGTTTGGCTTTCTAAGACCTCTTTTGTCTGTGGATTCTTTGAATGAGGCAATTTCAGTGGTTTCTTTAGAGCAATAATGTCCTCATTATTTTTCTTTATCAACTTCTCAATAGCCTTGATATTATTGGGATCATGTCCCAACTCAATCACCAAGTCTTCTGTGACTTGATTCTGTTATCTTTGGCCTGTGAGGAGGCCTTTTCCAGCTTCTACTGTGCAGTGATATTATCTGATGAACTTTGCAGTTTGTGTGTAGTCATAGCTTTACCTGTCAAGGTGGAATAGATCATCTCACCTGCCTGCTTGTGAAACTCTATTTGGTCAATGGGATGAACATCCCTGGCCAAAACCTCAAAAATTATTTTCCTATAGTCTGTTGATGTTTTTGGCTGTTGGACTGTAGGTTGCATAAATGTCATTTGCATTTTCCCTATTTTGATGTCAAAGGTTGACATTAATCTGTTTTGATTTGCAGGTGTCTGCTTGAAGTATTGAGCATAAGTCTCAGCCTTCAATTTCTCATTTCTCAACTTAATTTCTTTGTACCTATCTTTGATATCCTTCTGTTTAACCATAGGCCTAGTGAATGAAGAGACCTCAACGCTGAGTTATCTCTCAATAAGTTGAGTGTTTGATGTTAAGGGTTGGTGTGTTTCTCCTGAAGATGCTAGGCCTTTGCTCCTTTCCACCATTGTATCAGTGTTAGTGATTTCCACTGAGTCAATGGTGTCTTCCTGTTCAGTTACAGGTTTAATATTGGGCCTCTTCCTGTAACTAATCTCAAACTATTCATATGTGGTTTCCATAGCTGAACTAGAACCTTCTTCCCTGGTTCTCTTTACATTTCTATCTTCATTGGCTAGAGTTTGTAAAATAGGAGGAATATTCATGGTTCTCCTAGTTTTGGAACCTACAGGAAGGAACTTGTATCAATATGTTTTTCTACATCAATTAATGTATTCTCTACATCAACTACAGTATTGTCCATGTCTATCAAAGTGTTTTCCAACCATTCTGATTGGTTGGGAAATCTCTCTATGTCTGGGTTGGGATGATGAATGAAAGGGACCAATTTTACCTTGAGCCTTAGCTTATTTATGACTCCATGAGGGTCATATTGCCACATTAAACTGTTCTTGAATTTCATTTGCTGCAAAATCTTATCTGCTTCTGCTCCAGCTTCCCTAGTATTACAAATGAAGGGGCCTAATTGAATTTTCATTTTGAACAAGGTCTTCTTCCTAGCTGATAGGTAATTTACTCCATCGGAGTTCATTATCTGCCTAAAGTATTCTAGTGCAAATATCCTCATGGGGAGGTATTTGGGCAGTTTATAGTGGGCAAGTTGGCATCCATTTTTCCTTATTTCTGTGTGGTTGTGGTACAAATACCAATCTCCAACTTTACTGTTCTTGGCCAACTGTAAAACCATTTTGATTTCTTGACTGATCTTAGGCTGATGGCTACTGGTTAGCATATTCATAACTGGATGGAGAAATGAATCAATGAAGTCTTTATAGGAAAAAATGGTGGAGAATTTCTGGATCAATGGTGTCGAATAGATGACTGATCTTGGGTTTCCTTTGGTATCTAACTTTTGAATGTTGATTGGAAACTTGTCTGATTGATAATATAAAAACATATGAAACAATACAGTTGAGTACTTGAAAAATCTCTTAGTTGGTGGTCTGATGAATTGTTCATGCATTATGTCTGCTATGAACTGAGCATAGTTATACATTGTAGCAGGGGGCTTGCTTGGGCAAAAGATGGAAAGGAAGGCAAGAACAACCTCAACCACATGTTCATCAGAAGTATAGCCTAAAATGCAGGAGAGCATGGTTATGATTTGTTTGCCTCTCTCAGAAAAAATGGTGGCAGCATATGGGGGACTTTTTGTAGGAGCATGGCACTCCTCTATGATGAAAGTTAGGAAAATTTGGGCTATTCTGGGAAGATCTAACTTGCTATAGAGGTCCAATGAGCCTTCAATAGAAAGTGGGCTCTCATTTGGGTTTGGTTGGACTTGCAACATTTGGTTAATGGATTTTGCAGTGATGGTAAATAAAACTTGTTGGTCAGGGGTGACAATGCCTTTTTGGCTAGGAATGTAACAAGCACGACAAAAGTGGATGATTTTTTGGAATGGGTGTACTTCTGGAAACAAATACTTGGGAAAATTAGACTCCCAAAGGTGAATGTCATCATTCTGGTTCAAAAATTTGTCTTTACTCCAGCAGTGGAGCTTTAGTAGGTAGGCAGGGGAAGCAGTGTCCTTAATTTGAAAGTCTCGGTCTGCTAAGGTAAGGTGGTTAATGTCCAAGTAAGTAGTTTGCAGAGGTCTCATGTCCAGAGAGGTTTGGGAAGCCATGATTGGGTTTATAGATTTGAATTAAGCTTTCAGTGGTTCCGGGAGTGAGGTTTAGAGGTTCTGGAACTGTGGGTTGGTAATTACAGTGTGTGAAAAGGGTTTCGGGATATACAAATAAGTTTCTCTTCAATTTATGGAAGGTTTCTTAATTAATTCAATTAATTAACCACTTAATTACAACTGTGCGTTTTCAAATTCAAGGCCCGTTCTGGTTTTTTCCAAGAATACTTGGAAATTGGCAATTTGGCATGCAGAGTGGGTTCTGTGGTAACTGCAGAAGGTATTGAGGCTTCAACTGTCAATTGGATGCTTAAATTGGGTATCTGTAGCGTCTTCGAGTGGTTAAAATGGTTGAATTGGTTGCTCAGAGGTTCAAGTTATCGCAAATGGCTTAGCAGTAGTTTGCAGTGAAAAACGAGTGAAAAGAGCAATTTGGGGATTTTTCGGCCTTTTAACAAGTAACTGTCACATTTTGGCGTGGAAATAATTAAATGAACAGTGGGCAGTTTTTGGTTTAGGTAGGGAGGTGGTTTTGTGTAACATTGCACCGCTTTTGGATGGCGGGCGATATTTTTCACGAGCACATAATCTAACCTGGTGCCGCCATGTAGCAGAACAGTGCCCAGGCAAAACCATGAATCTCGCATGCTCTCAGGCTATTACCGGTCAAACGATGAATCCACGCGATATAGCTGTACTCTGTAGGATCTGGGGGTAGGAGATCAGAGATTTATCGCGCAATTGGGTTTCACGGATGGAATCAAGAAAGTGTTTGGCAGGGCCTGAGATTTAATTACAACAAATTGTAATTAATTAACCAATAATGTGGGGATTTTTAATATAATCTATGGGCTAATAAAGGTGGGACCATGTGTTATATGGTGGGGTTTTCTTTGACTGCACCAAGGGTTGGCGGGTTAAAAAGGGTTGTCGGGAAATACGAATTCGGGATGTTAATTAGATAATGCGGAGGTATAGCAAAAACTTAGGATAAAGGGTTTTTTGTGGGTTTTTAGGGGGAAAAGAGAAATAATTTAGGGGGAAAGTGATATTTGTAATGGGGAATCGGTTTCACACTAGGGAAATGGGTTTTTTGGGGAGGAAGATGATTTTTTGAAGGGTAATTTCTAGGGAAATGTGTGAAACCAAGGGGTAAAAGGTGAAAATGATGGGGAAGGGTATTTATACGTAATGAAGGGATAATGGGGGAAATTAGTAAATAAGTATGTGGCGGTGTAGTGAAATGAAGGGAAATTAGTAAACAAACTTGGTGAATGTCCTTTCTTTCTCACAATTCTTCCTGCACATGAAACATAGAATTATGCATGATAAATGTGCTTTTGACTTAGCAACCTTGGGCATTTGCAATACTTCTTCTACCTACCCTTTATTTACCCTAACATTTTTTTGTTTTCATTTAAATGGGTGCATTTGAGCTTGTTGACCCTTTATTTCTTGTTCTTTCGATAAGCAGACTATCTAATTGTAACCTTATAACTTCCAATGGCTCAGATTAAACTGACGAGCTCATTTTTATTCTCTACCTAACTACTGATCTGCCAAGGTTAAACAATTTGGCTAGATCTTTATTCTCTATCTATTAACATGAAATTTAAAATATGAATGAGTCAAGATTAAGCTATTTGATCATCATGGATTGTGGCATTTCTGACAAGCTACACACAATCTTATTTTGCATAGCAAAGTAAAAAAGTAGTGGCATTTGAATTTGCACACTTTCATGATCTATTTTTATTTCTTTTTGGGGTTTATACTTTTCACTCTTTTGATCTTATTTCTTTCTTTTTGTCCTTTGATTATTATTTTAGGACATACCCTCTTTACATTTTTTATTTTTTAATATGGAAAACATTTTGCAGAAAGCAAAAGTATGTACAATATTACAAGTCTAACCATAGCCAGTTCAAAATTATGAATCATATTATTATAGGACCCTAACACATGAAATATAGAACACCCCATTCACTCGAGTCATTGCCAAAAAAAGATGAACTAAGTCGAGAAAGAGATAAAGTTGAAATCAAACTTGTCATTCGAGATCAAGAAAAACTTGAAAAGGATGTGATGAAAACTACAGGCACTTATCAAAAGTATCATATCATGATGGTGAGGCTAATAAAAGCTCACAAGTTAGGATTCATCAGAGCTCAAGAAGAGATGAGGCCCGATCAAGATAGTGAACATGAAGTACAAGAAATGATTCTTGCATGATGATCAACATCCATAGAAAAATACACAAAGCCAGCCAAATAGGCATTGAAACAACACCTAGTGGAGCCTACTAAGCTACACACCATGCTTACTTCATTATTTCATAGAACCCAAGCCAAATTGAAGACAATGATGCCTAATACATATGAATATGAAGTCATCAATGAAGGGTTCGTTTCAAGAAAAGTTTTATCTATTGCAGTGGACTATAAGGCTTGGCACATTCATATGACCCAAGGGTTACAAATCTAAGTGCAAGCCTTGTCAATTTTTGGGTTGAGATGATGTTAGGTGTTTATTTCATTCAAAATATTATTTTAGAATTTAAATGTAATCAGAAAATAAAGTAAATTAGAAATTAGACATGAGGGTAGGCGAAGAGCCATGAAAGGTCAAAAGTCACCTCACTTTGTATAAATATAACCCTCTAGTAAAGAGATAGAGAGCTTAAGTATTTTTTGACTCTTGGAGGATTCTTGAAAGGGAGAAACTTGTAACCACCTTGAGGATTAAGTTTCAGTTGTATGCACTCCCACTATTTGGATTCTTGAAGATACTTTGTTATTTGGCATTGGATGTTTAGCTTTAATACTTAGAGGCCTAAAAAGCCACGACAAGGATTTTCTATCAGGTGTTATCAACTGTTGTAAGAATGTTTTTTTTTTGTTCGTTAATGTATGATTTATGTACAATTGTGGCAAGTTAATGAATTATTTTGTTAACTGAAAGCTCTTATCATTCTAAGAATTTCTTGTTTATTTTTACATGTGTTCATGCTTGTTGTTGATTGTAAATTGTTTCACAATTAAAAACTAGTATACTTTAGTTGTCACGTGTCTTAATTAGAGATTGATATCACCTTTTCTTTAAGTTTCGTGTTTATTATAAATATGTTGTAGCATTCACTGTAAAAAATCATTTAAAATATTTTCAATAAAGTTGATTACTCGCATTCCATCAAGGGTTTAATTTGGGTTTCTCTTTCATATCTCATTCATCCACAATCTAACTTTCACAAAACATAAGACAATAATTAGGGCAACATTCTATATGTTACTCTCATCCCAAACTGTAATTGAGAGATCCCCTTAATATTGTAGGCAGTGCATTCAACCCCGTCAACACAATGACCATATGATATTTTGTTTTTTAGGACTTAATGTCATATATTTTGATCATGAGAGGCATACGTGTTATGATGTTGATTTATGGTGTCGCATTTATTGAGTATAGTTCTACAATATATGCGTTGATTACATTTATTATATGACTTACAAGGATATATTTTATATATAATAAAGTCTATGAGTGGGTCCTTAGTTAATTATCATTTAATAAATTCACGAGGTCTTCCTTAAAGTATTTTTACTCACAAAATAAACAAATTTAATGATAATTAAAAACTAGTTGAACTACCTAACTACTTTATTCAAAGATATAAGTTGCAAATGGAAAAAGAGAAAAATTCATGTGAAGGTATGCCCAAAATTTAAAATTGAGTTTATCATTATTATTCATTTTCATTCTATATTTTTGAAAGAATGAATTGTCTGGTTAATAGCAAGGGTACCTTGAAAGGTGGCAAAGAGAGATTAAGTAGCGTTAACTTATGGTGTTCTTTGAGGTTATTTATTTTCGTTGAAATTTGTTTGCACTTTTGAAAAGTAAGTTCCAACCTTGCTTGGTGTTAATTAATGCAATTTTCACATATTTAACGATATTTTTTATTTCTCTTTAAATAATCCATTATATCTCTTTCTTTTAACACTTAGTCGGCTTGTATGATTCTTATTACATCTGATGCTTTTAAATATACTTTATGGATCTTATCCTCACAACATCTGATTCTTTTAAATATACTTCCTAGATCTTATCCTCACAAGGATCTGTAAAGACATTTTGTTTTGTAGTTTAGATTGGTCTTCGATAAAATTATTTTATGATTGTTTTCTCACATTTTGGCTTGTTGGAGCATTTTGATTTCAAATTTACATTGCAATTAAATTTATATTATTTTTGCATATTTAAAAAAAAATGTTTATTTTTTTAGTTGATGCTATATTCTTTCCATTTTTATTCTTGGTTATTATAAGTAAAAAAAAAATTATATATAAATATATAATGTCGAAAGAGATTTCAAATTTAGTGATTCATTTCTTGCGTTTTTGGTTGTAGACATATAAGGGTTATAACCCTATCGTAACATTTCCATCTATCTTTCTTAGCCCAATGTGGTTTGAGATGTTTTTGTGAGAAGCATTGAAAATTCTTCATCTACATGAACTATTTCTATGTTGGAAGGTTTTAATTGTTGGAAAATTCAAAGTGACAACTTATTAAATCAATTTTCCTTTACTTTAATATTTTCTTGTGAACTTAGTTAGTCTTCTTGTGTTCTTTATTTAGATCTTTTCATCAAACAAATATCAAGAATAGAAATAACAACAACAAAGAACACAAAAATTAGGCTCTCAATTAGGGGAAAACCTGGAAAACTCTTCTCGTCTTATAGAATCTACTTCCAATGAGACAATAAAGGCCCAATACTAGACCAAGTCCTTCTCCAAGTACCAAGCTAGTCCTTCCAATAAGTCCTTCATTTGACCTATCACCAACCAGCTTCAAACTACAACTTTGACCTCACAACTTTAGGACTATTTCTTCGACTTGCAACTTCGGTCGTGTAGCTGTTGCAAAAACCCTAATCCAAATTCCACTTTAGACCTTCCTTGAGAAAGACAACTCCTCCCAAGGTCAACAAGGTCAAGATAGACTATTCTTCCTTCTAGCAACAGGAGACTACACTTTGTCCTACTACAACTCAGATCTACAATTTCGGCCTCCTTTGTAGCTACAAAAACCTTATACTTTCACACATGTGAGAGAGAGATAGCTCAAAGGCAAGTCTTCTTCTTCTTCTAGACCTTCGCTCTTCTTATCTTCTTGCTTCCCAGCTATAAATCAAATTTTTTCCTTGAGATTAAACTTCTTGGTGAATGAGTTCCAAATGAGGTCGAATTGCTCCTTTATATAGCCTTTCGAAGGGGTCAAATTCTCTCATTTTTGCTGACTTGAAGTTCCTAGGGCCAAATTGTAATTTTACTTTTGGAGTTTCCAGGACTTTCTAGACTCAAAATAAATTATTTTTCCAATTACATTTTGCCCTGAAGGGTCTTATAAACATGATGTTGACTCCTTTGACTCATTACAATAAATCGTAAGACCTAACAGATCCTAGAAGCATGAAGAACATGTTTTTGCCTATAAGGCCATCAATAAGAAAGCATGAAAACCCATGCTTTAATAATAATAACTTTTCCTTTTCTTCTTCTTTTTGTTACATAGGATACATATTGAAATGAGTACAACAATAATTACAAAGACTAAAACTAGTTACAATTTCAACACTCCCTCTTAACTAGGGGGGTATTCATAATTGTACAACCAGTACAACATCATTCTCAAATGGAAGAGTTCTCATAAGAAGATTCATATTGATAAGCCGACTATAAGAATTATTATTATGACCAACGTTGTCTCTAAGGCCTAACCAGACAAGCTCTACTTCATTCAAGAGCATTATATTGGGAGGCTTTACATGTGATACCACACTACCTCTGCAAGGCTCATACCCCATTTGAATGTTCACAAGGTATGTCCTTTTAGGATTATTCTTATCTTGGATCTCCAATCTTGAGTCCTAAAAGAATATCAATCCTCTTCAAACACTCTTCTCTTGGATACATGCCCTATCCTCAAAGAGTGCTAGTACCTTTCCTTTCTTGGATTCTATATCCTCAAGGAAACCACAAATTCTTATCCAATCCTCCACCATTCTCTCTGAAGAAGATAATTCACGTTTGATGTTCAACATCACTCCCTATCAACCAAAGAGGATATCCCTATCCTCTCTAGAGAATAGATCTTTGCTCCTATCTAAGGAGACTCCTTAAATCCCTCTAAAATCTAGAGGATATTATTGACTTCCTTTATAACTGGGAATTCATATCCACAAGCTTTCTAGATTGTTTTCATAATAGTATCAACTACCAGTTCTTTATAGCTACTTAGATCCCTCTTTTCTCTGCATCTTATCGTAATGAACTTGCTTCCTTTCGAGGTATCATAGAGCCATCTTCACTCTTCAATCTTCTGAGAGGATCCAGGTCATTTTTCTTGTTCATCACTTTCATCTTCGAATGAAGGCATTGCATTGATATTTTTAAAACTTTAAGCTAATCATAGTTTCCTCATGAAAGTGATCTTCTTTGACCTTCATGTTACCCTTGCACACTGCTACCTTTCTATTGAAAAATGCAACAAGAAAATCCTAATTTAATTTTGTCCTTGAATTAAATTAGGAATTAAAGTGTAATTCTAATTCTCATAGCAACTAGTAATAGTTAACTAAGTCAATTTGACTTAGTTGGCTCATTTAATTTGAGTTGGGAGTCTATATCGAGTCATGTAGAGTGGTTTCTAAATTTTAGGGGCCCAAGTTGAGTTCTTTTGAGTTGTAGTTATTTAATTTAGTTTAACTGAGTTAAATTTAGTAAAAACTAGTTCCAACTGATGGAGGAATTAGTGGGAGATCCAGTAGTGGGTGTAACCTGTAGTAGTGGGGTGTAACTAACACTGCCCAAACAGTAAACTGAAGATTCACTCATAATTAACTCATGCATGTCAGATAAGAGAAAGACTGAATTGAGATTGGAGTTCAAGGACAATGTACTATCAATTGTATAATCATTTGAATTGTATAGATAATGCATGCAATCAGAGGAAGACCTATGATGGATTGCACAGTTATGGATGAGGAATTTCCTAATTAAATATGGGCTACTTCCTATGAAATTGCAGAAGGAAATAGGAGCTTGGAAAGGAACAAATTTGGCTAAGTATTGGCTGGAGCTAGTTTGTGAAGCAATGGGATAGATTGAGATAGTGCATAGGTTGTTCGGGCTTGAGAAAATCATTGTAATCTTCTCATATTTTCTAATTAATGCAATATACAGATAATAGGGGTTTTTAGCTATGGCTTTCCCCAGAAAATTATTATGTTGTGTGTGATTAAATTCTTTCTCTTTTATTCATCGTGATTTCATCAATCATTTATTGTTGTCGCTGATTAGTAGATTAGATTCAAGTAAATTGTTTTACCATGTTATAATTTGCAGTTTGAATCTACAAGGAAATTATACATGTATCAGAGCATAAATCATTATAGAAGAGGAGAATACGAGTTTGTCTTTTGCAGGAGAAATCAAATTTGCAGTATCATACTTCAAAGCCAACAAGATGTCGTTCTACGGATTGAGACTCGAATATGCCCTTAAGAGTAGTTCAAACTATATTGCTTAGAAGGACATGATGGAGGCAATGTTGGAAGACAACAGGCTTAAGGAATTCATAGACAAAGATATTCCTAATCCAACTGATGCTCAGGATCTGGCATAGTGGAGAAAGTGTGTTGCAAAGGTGAGAAGGATTATCCTAGAAGGAGTTCGAGATCATATTGTCTCGAACCTCCACGGTAAGGAAACTCCATTTGCAATGCGGAAGGCCTTGACAAGCCTGTTTCAAAAAAACATTGACCACATCAAGCTAGCACTAAAGGAAAAGCTCAGAAAGATCAATATGGAGAAGGGTGAAATAATACGGAAGTACTTGACCAAGTTCACCTAATGTTGGGATGAGCTTGGAAGTGTTAGTTTTATAGTTGATGAAGACGATATGGTGAGCCTAACACTTCTAGAACCTCCCAAGAGCTAGCACAACTACCAGGACTCAGTTAATGGGAGGGAGAAGCTACCAGTGGAGGAGCGAATGTGGTCTGAATTGGTACAAGAAGAAATTCCGCAGAACACCATGGATGGATCCTCATCCAAACATGATGATGAGGAGAATTGTGCCTTGGCTAGAAAGGCGTAGAAAGGGAAGGGGAAGCCATCCCATTCCAAATCAGATTCCAAGCAGGGTGACATGAAGAAGGACATGTTGAAGATTAAATGTTTTCAATGTCATGGTCTGGGACACTATGCTACAAAGTGTCTGCACAAGAAGGTCAGTAAGAAGCCCTCAGGAGGAGCGGGAGGTGAAGCTCTTGCTTTGCAATTCAAACTAGATTTCACCCTCATCGCTTGCATTTTGACATCAGTGATGGGTAGTGTGTGGTAATTGGATAGTGGAGCCTCATTCCATACGATTGACAACAAAGAGTTCTTCAATGACTTGGAGGAGAAGGACCTCTAGATTCACATTGAGATGGTAGATGATGGGAGGTATAGTGCGAATGAAATCGATATTGTTACCTTTCAGAAGGATTCTAGTTCTCCTCTCACATTAAAATATGTCATGTATGTTCCAGGCTTGAAGAGAAATATGGTTTCAGTTGCCATGTTGGAGGACCATGGCTACGTTGTGATATTTAGCAAGGGAAAGGCTTTCCTTTGTCACATAGCCTTAGGACAGGTGATGTGGATTGGGGTTCACGTGAAGAACCTCTACAAATTGGATGTATAAGACTGCACTGCTTTGAGCACTAAAGTAGAGAAGGTGTAGAGCTGAAACATCGGTGAGTTGTGGTATATAAGATTGGGTCACTTGCACCATGGATCTTTGAAGATCATGCAACAAATTTCTATAGGACTTCCCAAGGGTACAATATAGAAGAGAGACACATGCAAAGGGTATACATTTGGGAAGTATGCCAAAGGTTCCTTTCATGATAAGGACAGTCAAGCGCAAGCGATCCTTGATTGAGTTCACTCAGATGTGTGTGGACCGTTCTCACTAGCATCCATGGCCAAGCACATGTCTTATGTAATATTCATTGATGATTTTTCTCGTAAGTGCTGGATTTTCTTCATGTAGAAGAAATATCAGAGGTTTGCTAAATTTTGTGAATTTAAAGCACTTGTTGAGAAAGATAGTGACAAGAAATTTAAAGCTCTCAAAAGCGATAACGATGGAGAATATGTGTCGAATGAATTCAAGAACTCATGTGAATTAGAAGGCATTCGACGAGAGTTAATAAAACTTCAAACTACAACATAATGGGGTGTATAGAAGGAATAACAAAAGCATTGTGGGAGTGGCACGGGCGATGTTACATGATCAGGGCCTACCGTTGCACTTGTGGGCTGAATCATGCAACACAACTTTTGTTTGTAAAACAAAAACCCTCATCGAATTCTCGGGATGAGTACACCACAAGAAGTTTTTTCAAGTAAGAAACCAGATGTGGCACACTTCAAGATCTTTGGTTCATCAGTCTAATGTCATGTTACCAACGATGCGTGGAAAAATCTAGAGCCAACAACTAAGTTGGGCATATTTGTTGGGTACACTAATACACCTCACAACTATCAGGTGTACTTGCCATCCAGTAGGATGGCAGTGATTCGTAGTGATGTGAAGTTCGATGAAGAGAAGGTAATGAGATATTACCTTGAGAGGGAGCTTCAGTTACATGTATGAGGAACTTTTAGCTCCAAAGGAGGAACCTCAATATGATATGGACAACCACATGCAAAGGAGAAGAGAGTGGAAGAACCCATTGATGCAGAGACTTCCAGATATGGAAGGAAGCACACCAGAGATGCTGTTAGGCCCCTATACTACTAGTGTAACCCCTTATTGTTATTAGTAGAACCCCCTTATTATATTGATGTACCCATGTAGTGCCCATATTGTTACTATTGTGCCCCATAGAAGCCCACTATTATTATTATTGTGCCCTTACATTATTATTGTTATGTCGGCTCTGATTATGTTATGACCCCTTAGACTCCTATATATAGAAAGGAGGTATTTTCAATTGTATCATCCAAGAATTGTTCATTTATGTAATGTAAAGGAGGTTTCCCCCTCGAAGAGGCTAAATTATAAGGCATTGATTTATCTTTTCTATCTTTTCTTGAGCTGGTTTCATAACAATGAGTTTGGCATAAGTTCAATGATCTTCTTGCAATCCTGAAACTTCCAGTAGGAGCCTAAGGATACCAGGAAACAATATTAGCCAAAACTATTGGTAAATTTTGATTGTGTGCATAAATAAGGGGGAGAGGAATGTAATACCCCCAACCAGAACCCCTAACTCTAATGTATATGTACATATGATACTTGGGTTGATGAGCGAATGCATGTTAAATAGGCTGGTGAGCCAAGTTTTATTGAGGCCTCTGTGCATGTGTGTGTATACAATAAATGTGTTAGGCCAGTGGACCAATGTACGGATATCTTTTAAGGCTAGGGTGCTTAGTGGCCAGCCAGAGAGTCTGTGTTAAAAGGCCAGCAAGCCTAGTTGATATATGTAAACATATTGAGATTAATAAAATAACATCATAGTTGCAGACCAAAATACAAAAAAAGGCATGGGGCGTTACGACTACACAAAAAGAAAGGTGAGCGGACTAGGGAGCTTAATAGGGCGGCTAAGCCAAGAAAAAAATATTTTATTCCTAGCCAATGTTATAAAGGTAAAGTGGCTTGATGTTAAAATATATTCTAATATTCTAATATATTATTGAAATATAAAGTAAAGGGCACCATGCTTATAAAAGGTGATTTCCACCATTCACTAGGAAATATCTACTAGCATGGCTTCTATTATTGTCTAAGGAGAGCCAGAGTGTCTAGCTAGCATACCTTGAGGATCCTAGGTGAGTCTAGGTATGAGAGCACTTCTTCGTGAGCTGCCTTCGAGAAGGCTAGAGCCCTAGAGGGAGAACTGTAGGGACAGGTGCCCTTGTGTGAGGGCCTAGAACACAAATAGTAGTTGGAACTCACGGAAGCCACAAGGCTCTGAGACATCCCTAACTGACTTGAGTTAGAAGCCTCAAAGGGTAGTGGTACAACCCAATGGAATGCAGGTGCAAAGAAAAGGGTGCACTACCATGGTTTGTGTGGGATGATGGGGGATGTGAGACTATTGGTTAGAGGTAGTTGGGATTTGGTACCTTGGCCCTGCTTATGTTTAGTATTGGTTATGTACTATGTCAGGCTTTGGGTAGGCCTTGGTACTTGTAGAGTCATAGCCCCAGCTCTGTAGTGGCCCAACGTCAAGAGATTGTGAGCAGCACGACCTACGGCAAGGTGGAATATCTGGGGTCTGCAGCTAGTCGGTTAATTTTATTAGATAAGTGGTCAAAACTGTTTTATGTTGCTTATGGTTTATCACTCTCATGCATGTTAGTATGCTATTTTGGTTATGTTATACATGTTATGTTTTTATGGTCATAATATCCATGTGGGTGGTATCACCCTAGATGGGTGCCTAAGGAATGTTACACATACCCGATTTCCTTCCACAAAATGGTTCGTTACAACCATCTTACCCGTAGCTAATTATCTTCCATGAAAACAATCTACTTCAACAAGCCTTGAAGTTGCACTAAACAATCCAATTCATCCTCTAAGTTAGTTGTTTGGAACTATCGCATCTAAAACACCATCTTAGATTCAACCACTTCATCCATTGCATGAACAAATGTCACACCCTCAAATTATCCAACGCATGAACAAAACATGTTCTCCACCTCCAACTGTATTCCAAATGAACTCTCCAGTGGTTTTTTATACCAAAGATAGTTATTCATTTGTTTTCCTCTAGATAGGTTGATTCTCGCATTTTTTCTCAAAACATGGCTAACTTGATTCCTCTCTAGCCAATTGGGATGTCCTCCGACATTTTCAAATAGACAAATTCCTTTAAGACAGACCTTGACTTGCTCCAACTCAACAACTTGAAGCAGATTCCAAGTAAGTCAAAATAGGAAGACATCCAAAATTCTATCTCTACAACCAAAACTCGATTCAATCCAATGACACCCTACACAGAGCATCCCAGTCATTTTGTCGATTAAGGCACCCCAATATGATGCAATGTGCCATGTCCGATACATTGGGCTAGCGTGCCAAAATTGTTCTCAAGATTCACCTAAGGCAATAACCGAAGTTGATCCATCTAGTCCATCATCCATCCACGCACCATGCATCATCAAGTTGAGTGAATCATGCCTTAGCCAAAATTTAGGCAAGGTCAAACATCTATCCCAAATCTCACTAAATCAATTCATATTGTCCCAAGGTTTGCCTACAAAAGGCATATGCACTTCAATTCACCCACATACTTATCCCAATTCCAATTGAATACTAGTAAATACACACCAATTCATAAGGCCTATTGGGCCAACATGTCCAAAAAATAACTTCGATCATCTAGTTTTGTTTAACGTGAAAGCTCATTACAAGTCTAAAGGGGATCATTATTAATCTACTGTTAGTCTAACACCCTCCCTTAATGGTCGATCTAGCCACAACAAGCTTATCTCAAAAATTTTCATATTTTTTAAGACCCAAAGACTTGGTAAAAATCTTTGAAGGGGACAATATTGTAGCTCAATAGATCCATCCACTACAAGTTAGTTGATGAAAACATGTTCAGTACACTTGTGGAAAATTGGATCCTTAATTAGTTTGAGTACCCCTTCATTGTCATACAATAGAGATGTTGGCCCTATTTGCTACATCTTCATGTCTAAAAGCATCCTCCTAAGCCAAACTTCCTCACATGGTCTTTTCACTACTTAATATTATGCTTTCATCCATGAAAGAGATGAAAGATCTATTACATGCTAGCTCTTGTTAGTCCATGTGACTACACCAGTGCTAAGGCTAAATATATATCTAAAAGATTATTTTTTGGCATCCACAAAACCTACTCAATTTAAATGTGTACCCACACAACCTAGGGTCTTTGCTTTATACACAATCCCAAAGTCAAATCCCCATTTCACAAATCTGAACATTCTCTTTGTTGCGGTCCAATATTCTACTTGTGGTGCAACCATGAATTTGGAAATGAAGCTCACAGCATAGCTCAAATCAAGTCTAGTCGCGCTATAAGGTATATCAAGCTACCTATAGGCTAACTTGTTAAATATGCCTTAAAATTGGTCTTGGTTGAAAGCTTAAACCCTTTCTCTACACGTCTAGACAAGATTTTGCAATCTATCAACTTGAACTTGCCAAGAAAATTCTTCGCATATTTTGTTTATCAAGCTCCCCACAAGCTACCTATAGGCTAACTCGTTAAATATGCCTTCAAATCAGTCTTGGTTGAAAGCTTAAACCCTTTCTCTACAGGTCTAGACAAGATTTTGCAATCTATCATCTTGAACTTGCCAAGAGAACTCTTCACATATTTTGTTTGTGAGACCAAAATGTTGCTAATTCTTTGCCAAAACTCTACACCTAGACGATAATTTATGAGACCTAGATTAGTCATGCCAATAGGTTTATTCATATTAGATTATATGTTCAATAGCACACCACTTACTACCTATAATAAGATGTCAGTTACATATATGAATAGTACAATGACATCATTATCAATGGTTTTGATATATAAATTGGAATCCAAAGGACTCTGTTGAAACACCTATTCACCCAAATACCTATTAGTTTTGATGTCATACCATGCCCTAGGTGCCTACTTCAAGCCATATAGAGCTTTCTTTAGTCTACAAACAAGATGCTCCCTCCCCTGAGACCCTGAAAACCATATGATAGATACATGTAGACTTATTCCTCCAAATTTCCTCTAAGGAAGGTACTCTTCATATCTAATTGATGGACCTTCTAGTAAAATAGTGTTGTCATTGCCGTAACAAATTAGATGGTGTTTATCTTCATTGTAGGAGAAAAGGTATCCTCACAGCGAATGTCTTTTGTTGAGAGAACCCTTTCACAACCAATTGCACCTTGTAGTTATCGAGTGTGCCATCCACTTTGTACTTGATCTTAAATACCCATTTGCAACCAATAGGTTGCTTTTCTAGTGGAAGACCTAGAAGCTCTAAAGTTTGATTTTTCAATAAACTCATTTTTGGTTGTCATGGCCTTCTCCCATCCAGTTTCCACTATTGCTTCCTCAAACACCTATGACTCATAAACTCCTCGAACATTGGCCATAGGAGCACAGTTAATTATTTTTTGTTTCTATTTGCTCTTACCTTTCAATTATCATAACTCAATCATTTCACTCACCCAAGCATCTCTACTGGTGTTAGGCCACCACTTTGGCCTCTTATTGATATCCTCCTCATCCAAGTTGTCAAGCGAGGATGGTGACTCTCGAATTGATAAATTCCATTAAGCTAAACATCAATATAAACAATCAAAATGGTGACCCTTGGGATTCACATTCTAGGGTCTTTTCCTATACTAAGTTTTCTATTTAGATATTTACATAATTTCACCCAATCCCGAAGGATTAGGTGTCTAGCATCCCCCACCCCACATCCCAAATCTAAAGGGATGTTTGTGAGTCCAAGCATCATTATGAATCTTTGAAACTTTTCTCTTCCAATTGCAAATGTCTGCAATTCTCTCATTTGTGGAACAATGTCGTAGGTGAATAGTCTTGGCCTCAACATGATGTCGAATCAAATGATATTTTGTATTGATATGTTTGGTTCAATCATGGAATTTTGGATTCTTGGCCAATTTAATTGCAAAAGTGTTGTCAATGAAAAGAGGAGTAGAGTTCACTTGTTTCTCTTGCAAATCTTCAAGAATTTTCCTAAGCCACATAATCTCCTTGGTTGCTTCTGCAACTACCGCATATTCTATCTTTGTTGTGGAATCTTTTGGAACTCACTGTTTGCATGACCTCCAAGAGACAAGTCCTAATCCAAGACACATAACATAGCCTAAAGTAGATACTCCATTTTCCTTATCTCCATCAAAGTCTAAATCAAATATCCAACAAAGTTGAAGTCATACACCTGTGTATATTTGAGTTCATAGTCTTGAGTTCCTTTCAAGTACCTTAGAACTCCTTTTGCAACAGATTAGTGTCCCTCACAAGGCTTTTGCATAAACTTGGAAAGGATTCCAATAGCAAATGAAATATTTGGTATGGTAGTGGTGAGGTAGATAAGGCTTCCTACAAGTTGTCTATACTTAGTTGCATCATCAAATTCATTTCCTTCTTTAGATGTGAGCTTTAAATTTTGTTCCACTGGAGTGGACAAAGGATTGCATTTAGCCATGACAAGTTTGTTCAATAATTTTCCAATGTATTTATTTTGAGAGAGGAATATATACTTCGAATGTTAGGTTACTTCAATGCCCAAATAGTAGTGAAGATGTCCCAAATCTGTCATCTCAAATCCTTTCTTCAATTCTTTCTTTACGGATCAAAATAACTTTCATTGTTCCTTGTCATCAACAGATCAACTACATATACCATAGGATAGACGACAGTTTTGCCAACTTTTTTGACAAATAAAGTTGCGGCATCAAAATTAAAGTGTTTCAAATTTATTTTCAGAAGATGCTTGATTAATTTTTCATACCAGGCTCTTAGTGTTTGTTTTAGGCCATACACGGATTTGAGGAGTTTACATACTTTATGTTTTTGTCCCTTCACAACAAAACCTTCTGGTTGAAACATGAAAACATTTTCTTTCAAGTCTCCATTCAAGAAAGCAACTTTTACATCCATTTGATGGATTTTCAACCCATTCTGAGTTGCCAAGGCAAGGAGTATCTGGATGGTGGCCCATTTTGTTGTGGGGGTAAAAGTCTCCTCACAATTGACCCCTTCCTTTGGTGAAAATCCTTTTGCCACGAGCCTTCCTTTGTGCTTATCAAGTGAGCCATCTGATTTATACTTGTTCTTGAAGAACCACTTGAAGCCAATTGGTTTGGTTCCAAATGGAAGGTCTATCAGCTTCCAGGTTCCATTCTTTATGAGAGCATCATACTCTTTTTGCATTGTTTCTTTCCATTCATCATTAGAAGCGGCTTCTTTATAAGAAGTTGGTCCAAAATTAGTAAACAAATTTAATTCACAATCATAAGAAACATCCATATGAACAATTGAATTAGAATCATCTACATCACCTCCATTTTGTCTGTGATGAATTTTGTAGCTATGGTCAGTCTTCATAATTTGTATTTTAGTCCTTGAAATATATAATGAAATTGTAAAATGCATTCTTCATGTCATTTTCATTGTTTAGCCCTTGAAATAATTATTATAAGACATGTTCTTCATGTCGAGACTCGATATCAAAAGAGATTTTCGAAATTTGAATTTTAAAGTTTTGGTTGTTAAATTGGCAACTCAGTGACAAATTTCAACCATGGGACTAAATTCCTCTTTTTGAGAAGACCAATTTTGACTATTGAAGCGCTCAATTTGGACAAGGGAAAGTGTATTCTTCAAGTAAAGCCCACATCTGCACAAAAGGACAAGTCGACCCTAACTAAAAATTGGACACCCTTGGAAGCCTATCAATACAAGTGACCTCAAGCTCATTTGAACATCACCAAGCAACTTCTTCTTCTCTTCTTCATTGATTAGTTCGCACAAGTCTGAGGTTGGTTTGCAGATATTGGTTTGTATTAGTCTAAAATCGCAGGGTCTGAAACTCGCATGTGTGTTTAGGGTTAAGGTTTTCACCTACAAGTTTGACACAGGCAAATTTCAGTTACAACTGCAGGCTCGCAGGCTCATCCATGCGGTTGGAAGCTCTCAACTACACGCATAACTCTTCCTCCATGCAGTTGAGCTCCAAGGTTTCAACTTGACATTTGACCACAATCAACCACAGTTGACTACAAACAAAAAAAGTTCTCTGATAAATATTGACACTGGGAACATATTTATGAATGTTGTTCGGTTAACTTTGATGGATGATTTTGTATTAGCTCATTGTACTCTATGTTGAACATTTTATGGCAATGTAATACAAGAAGAATTTCAAAGGGTTTTCCCCATAGTGGGTTTTTCCCTGGTCTTTGACCAAATATGATGTCTTTTATTAATGCATTGATTATCTCTTTTGTCATTGCATTTACTATTTTATCTTCAATTCCTATTGATGATTGGAAATATTAATTGCTATTTAAAAGATTGATAATTGAATTGGGCTAAAGTAATTGAAACAACATAAAGTAGTGGTAAAAATTAACATGGTCTCAGAGCTAAGGTGAAGGACATGCCCAAAAGGAGACAAGAGTTGAAGCAATCATATCTGGAAAAGTTGAAGGAGACTATCTAATCCAGTCAATATGTCTTCCTCTTTCTTCAAGGAAAATGAGAAGTTGGGTAATTCATCTAACTTTGTTGCACGGAAAATCAGGTTGGAAATCATAGCTAATAACAATGATGTTTTGGAACACATTCAAGGAAAGGTACCTGAGCATTCGGAGAATGCTTCCCCTGTTGCCAAGAACAAGTACAAGAAAGGTGAGTTAAAAGCAAAGCAAATTATAGATGACGATTTACAAAATAATTACTTGCATATGTTGGAAATTTGAAGAAGTCTAAGGATATGTATGATAAGCTACTTGGCATGTATGAAGTCAACAATTTGAATGAAATCATCTCCTTGAAAGATCAATTCAAAGATACGAAGATGGATAAAGGAGAGTCTGTGCAATCCTATATTATGAGGATATCTTGTCTTAGACATCAATTACAGAGAGTTGGGGAAACCATGCCAAATAGGGTATTGATGATTGTAACCCTTAGAGGTCTCCCTCCTATTTGGGAGACCTTCATTACGACTATAAGCAATAACAATAGTTTTTCGTCATTTGATGAGATTATTGAAAAGATCACTTATGAAGAATCAAGGATGATTTCAAGAGGCAGGATTCAAAAGCATGAAGGAGAGCCCACTGCATTTGTCACTCATAACAAGAAGAAGAAAGGAAAAGGATGTCCATCAAATTCAAGGAAGCCGCCTCCTTGAAATGCAAAGAAAAGGAATGAAAGAGGATCATCACACATTGAATGTTACAATTGTCACAAGAAAGGTCACTATGCTTGAGATTGCCATGAGAAGAACAATGGTCCATGCTAAAACACTAAAAGCAACAATAATGGGTTTAATGATCGAAGAAGAGAGATGATTAAAGGAATGATCATAATGGAAGAGATGAAAGAAGAAGAGATGCTCCTAGTGATCATGAAGAAGATCATCATCCACAAAGGAAGTCAAGATATTCCAGGTATGAAAGTAATGTTGCCAATCAATTTGAATATATTCTTATTTATGCTATCACTAGTTCCTCTCCTCTAGATTCGTGGGATAGTTGGTCGATTGATAGTAGGGACACTCATCGTTTCTCTAGATATAAGGAAGTTCTTTCTAATTTGGAAGAGGAGTCAAATTTGAAGATTATTCTTGGAGACAACTCCACTCATCCCGTTAAAGTCCTTGGGTCTATCAAATTTCATTTGGATTTTTGGGAATTTGTTTTGCTCCATGATGTGATGTCTGTGTCGAGATTGAAGAAGAATTTGCTATCAATATCTGTTAAATTGGAAACTAGGGCCAAACTCCATGTGGATCATCTTATTTATGGCAGCTGATATTTTTCTTGGATTCCTCTCACCAAGAGGTATAGGATTAATCTAAATATCACCCGATTCCGACATGTATTCATGGAGATATGAATTTATTTATGTTATTTGACAATTTGTCAAGGTCGGCCAGCAACCAAATTACCCCAACTTATCCTCAACGTTGCACTATAAATAGAAGAGGTCTTCAAGTCATTTCATACACTCATCCCTTGTGATCTCTCTCTCCACTCGTTTGGGTTGTGGTGGAAAGAGAGGTCTTAAGGTAAGAGCCCTATACGCAGTCCTAAAGGGAGGAGACATAGCCGTGGGAAAAGAGAGAGATCTGGCCACAGTCAAGAGGAGAAATCTACACAGTCAAGGAGGCTTTTATATGCAGCAAGAGGAGGCTCTTCTACGCAATAAGGAGAGACTTTAATCCATAGCCAAGAGGAGCTTCTATACGATGTCTAAGGGAGATTCAATACGGTGTTAAAGGAAGCCCTAAAGATCCCTAGTCGCAGGTCTAGAAGAGACATTAATCCGCAGTCAATTAAGAAGGCCTAAAGACATTGTTTGAGGAGCCCTAAACACAGCTTGAAAGGGACCCTTAGACACAGCAAGAAGTCTGGACCTAGCCACAGCAAAAAGGAGTACTACAACAGCGTGAAGAATATGTGTTAAAGCTACATTGTTGTAGGTGACAGCGTGGTCTAACTCAAGGCTATTTGGGCATGATAAGGTTGTTCTTGAGCTCGATTTGCAGGGCAGTAGAAGCCGCTTAAAGTAGGAGCAAGGAATTGTTGTTTAAGGGTTGATTGGGTCACTATTTGAAGAGACCAAAGTTACAGTCCACTGCTAGGCTAGGCCGCAGGACATAGCCAACAGTTGGAGGCCTTTAAGTGTTGCGTTCAAAAGGATAACAGCCCTATAAGGCAGCATGTAGTTGGAGGGACTGTATGAAGGCTAGCCGCAATCAATAGGTGGAATGTTGGATGTGTTTAGGGTGTTGTGGCACTGAGAGCTTGTGCCCTAACCAGTGACCAGGTCTGCCATGAAATGCACCAGTGCTTGCAGCATATGAAAGGTGTCAAATTAGCAGCCTTGTCATGATCAGTGAAGCAACAAAGGAAGGAGAGTCGTATTGAAGGAAAGCCTCAGTATTCTAGGTCATTGGTTGAGTTGTTCTAGGCCTATCATCTGCTACATATTTTCAGTCCTTGGTATCAAAATTGCAACCTCATTGTGTCATCGTCACTGAGAAGATCTTTGATCTCCTATTTGGAGAGTCAAGTATTGACTTCTAATCATTGTACTCTATCTCTTTCTCTCAGCTGAACTATTGAAGAATACAAGAAGAATTGATCAAGGGTTTCCCCACATTGGGGTTTGTCCCTGGATGGTGCCACAGCTTGTGTCCTCTTGTCTTGGCTTGTCTTCTATTGTTTATGTATATGTTCTATCTGCACTTTACTATCATGTTGATGTGATTGCTAATCTAAATATTGTCATTGGGCTAATATAAAAAATTGAAGTAAATTTCTCTAAGCATAGAACATACCTAAATTTAACAATATCTGCTTTGGAAGACAAAGGGATGAGGATTGCTTTCATCAAAGGAAAGGTTCTTACTTGGCCTATTGGATCCTCTATGAGAAATGCATTCACATTGGGATCGAGATTTGAACGACTCTATATAGTCACTAGAAGACCTCTCCTAACATTGGTCAAGCATACTAGTCATCTAAGTGAACTCTGGCACCAAAGATTGGCCCATCTACATTATGATGCTCTTACAAAATTGAAGAAGTTAGTCTCTGGAATTCTCGATGTTCAAGCCTAACATGATGGAGTATGTACAGGCTGCGCCAGTGGAAAGAAGGCTAGGGGACCATTCCCCTCTAGCGAGAATAAGACAAATGACATCCTCCAACTCATTCATTCTGACATATGTGGACCAATGCTCGTACATTCTATTGGTGATCATCTCTACTACATCACCTTCATTGATGATTTCACAAGGATATATTACTTGAAGCATAAGGATGAAGCCTTCGAAATGTTCAAAGAATTCAAAGCTTTGGTCGAAAATCTAATAGGGAAGAAAATTAAAATCTTCAAGTACAACAACGGTGGAGAGTACATTTCAAACAAGTTCATAGATTTTTGCGAGAAGAAAGGGATTAAGAAAGAGACGATTGTGCCCTATAATCCAGAACAAAATGGAGTAGCTGAAAGAAAGAACGTGTCTATTGTAGAAGTTGCATGTGCCATGCTCCATGATCAAAAGTTGTTGAAGTTCCTTTGGGGAGAAGCAACGAATGTTGCAGTTTATGTTCAAAATAGGGTGCCTCATCAAGCATTAGACAACAAGACTCCCAAAGAAGTATCTACAAGTGTGAAGCCCGATGTTAGCCATCACCGTATCTTTGGTCACCACGTATATTTCCATGTGCCAAAGGACAAAAGAAACAAGCTGGAAACCACGGGAAGAAAAGGTACATTTTTTGGATACTGTGAAAATTCTAAAGCATTTAGAATATATATTCCTAGTCAAAGGAAGGTTGAAATTAGTAGGGATGTAACATTTGACAAATATGTTGCCCTTGGGAAAGCAAGGGACATTCCTCTGCCTCCTCCTTCTGAGAAGAAGACTAATGATATGGATATCTTAGATTGGAATAGAAAGGCACCTCAAAGTATATAAATAAGAATCCCTTCTCTAAGTGAGCGTCATGCAACTCGATTTTGGTCTTTTGAATAAATCGCACTTGGTCAACGATGCTTTTCATGGTTAGTATTATTTGGTCACTGCGGCACGTATTATTATCTGAGGCTTGCAGATTCCTACAGATGGAATGTTGAGAAATCTAGAGGGAGATGGATTAGGTGATTTCTCTTACTTTGATAACTACTTGTGATGCATTTTTACTTAACTTCATTAGCTTCTTCTTTCACTTGATTATTATTAGTGTTTTCTATCATCAAACAGCTACCAAATAATGAAGATCAATGAGACAATAGGACACAAGATACAGGCTATCAACCAGGGCCAAAACCTCTCCTCTTGAGAGGAAAACCCACAAGAACTCTTCTCTTCTTATAGAACTTCAAATAACAATTCCAAGTCCTAGGACCTTTGTCAAAGTCCCCTCCAAGACTAAGACAATCCTTCCTCCTTGATGAGCTTTCATTTTCTCTAGCAACCTCGACTCCAACAACTTCTGCAACTTCGACCCCCAGCGGTTTTTTCAGCAACTTCGACCCCCAGCAGATTCTTCTACAACTTCGACCCTCACATTAGGGAAATTTTGAGGTCTAAAATGGTCCTCCTAAGGAAATTATAAAATAATAATGGAAATAATAAAATAAGATTAGATTGCATCACAAAAAAAAAAAAAAAAAAAAAAAAAAAAAAAAAAAAAATACTTTTCAACTCGTTTTTTCAACTTATCTCCCTATGGGTTTACTCAAATTTTGAGCGGGAACACTCGTTGGATGCAGAAATTGATTCCGCATGCAAGGAGTACCCATGTTGCATAATTTCAATGGACCCTACTACATGAAAAATGAGAAATACATGAAGAACTCGTATTTTCAATTTATCTCCCTATGGGTCTACTCAAATTTCGAGCGTGAACACTCGCTAGATGCAGAATTTGATTCCTCATGCAAGGGGTACCCATGTTGCGTACTTTCGATGGTTGCATACATTTTTCATGTATTTCTCATTTTTCGTGTAGCAGAGTCCATCGAAAGTATGCAACATGGGTACTCCTTGCATGAGGAATCAAATTCTGCATCCAACAAGTGTTGCCGCTCGAAATTTGAGTAAACCCATAGGGAGATAAGTTGAAAATGCGAATTGAAAAAGTAGTTTTATCGTTTTATTATTTTTTAGTCTTTTTAATTTTTTACTCCCAAAATGGTGAATCATCCCCCATGGTTGACATCATCATCTTGAATCCTATTAATTCTTATAAAGTTTATTTTGGTTGTACATTTTTCTTAGGAGACCCATTTTAGACCTCAAAATTCCTCTAATGGCAATTTCTTCTGCAGAAATCCTAACTCTTGCACGTGTGGAGAAGATGATGATTTCATCCTCTTTTGTTCTTCGCTTGAGTTGGTTCTTCCTCCTATGGAACTCGGCTTGCAACGTATACCTTAACTCAACTTCTTGTAGCAAGTCTACAATTCAATCTAGCTGCTGCAATAGGTGCCCTAATTCACTCGCACATGTGAAGGATATTAGCCCAAAAACAATCCCAAAACTTCGCTTTCTCCTTTTCCTTCTTGTTAGTTATTTGGCTTCCTTTTTTATCCTCTTCTCTTCTTATATCTTGAGAGCTAATTGGATGATGTTCAAATGAGGTTAAAGTCTTCTTAGATATAGGCTTCTTTCTAGGTCGAATTGCTGCCTTTAGTTCGACTTGTCCACTCATAAAGGTCGACTTGTTCTTTTGATGATGACAAGGTCTTGGAGGGTCTACTTGACACTTTTGACTTTACATAAATTTTCTTTACAAGATGTAACATGCCCAAAAGGGTCTGCCATACATGACAATGAATCAATAGACTTGTAGACTCAGATTACAATGAATCAATTAACTTGTAGACTCAATGACAAGCCCTAGAAGGGCTCAATGGGTGCTTGAACTATAAATAAATTTTCCTTGCGCATGAAACCTATGCCTCAAGAAGGACAATAATAAATTTATTTTCTGCAGATCAAATACATAAAATCATGATTACATATGTCATTATGAAGACAGAAATTAGTTACATATTTAAACATGGAAGTCGTTTTTTGTGGATCGCATAACTCATTTCAGTGGCCCGTATCCAAATCAGTTGCTCTCTTCTTGTGTGACTCACTCTGTAGCTATCATGGCTCGTTCAATAGATCACGGCATCGCATATATAATGCAGAAATATTGTTCCTATATAATTCAACGGTGAATGGTCATCACTTTGTGAAATGGGCAACATACAGTCTTTTATATGGGTCACGTACAGTCTTTTATATGGACAACGCTCAGTATTTAATACATGCATTGCACATATATATGGCACATCTTATACAGTCTTATGTATGACAGGCACCACACATGTATCTTGGCATCACATAAAACTTTTATCTTGGCATCGCATTTATATTACAGGTCCAGGTATCCGATTTATATTACAGGTTTTGGCATCGTATTGACACTATGGCACATCGCATACAGTCTTATGTATGACAGGCACCACACATGTATCTTGGCATCACATTTATATTACAGGTCCAGGCATCCCATTTATATTACAGGTTTTGGCATCGCATTGACACTACAGTTTTTTCATGACACCACATTATAGTCACATCACAGTTTCGCTCTATCCATGGTTTGACATTCATCTCTCTGTTTGGCTCAACACATATGTACACATGGCATAAATCGTATGGTCTCTTTTGGCATATAAAAAATTGTATACAGCATTTACATATTGGATCTCAATTGTCTTAACGACAAGGGCACTAATCTATTACATATTCTCTTTGAGTTATGAATCAGTAGTATGATATATGCATGGAATAGTTAGGGCTTGCAGTTCAGTTTGCAGGTCTAAGGCCTTAATGATGGGCAGTATTATGACATTGAATGGCTTCCTGTGTATATTATAGTCTTACAGCATTTCTGAGACATATGCAGCAACCTCAAGTGAAACCCTAATGACAATACAACCCGCCAGTGATCTAATGACCTATCTTCATGATAACAGTATTGCTATGTCTGTAACGATGATATTTCCATGACATTATGATTGTAGCACTCATGATTTATCGAATGTCAGTTCACAAACAAAGGTGTGAACTGGCCTGGGTAGGCCCTAAATGGTTTGTTGTAAAGATGTATTTCTCCATGGATGTACTTTGTATCTCAGCTAAACAATTGACGAAATCTAATAGAAGAAGAAGAATTGAATTCTAGGTTTTTCCCCTTATGGGGTTTTGCCCCGGTCTCCGACCAATCCTGGTGTCTCTATGTGTGCTTGTTTTTCTTTTGTTGTTACTTTATGTTCCGCTGAATTGTTGTCGATATTGTTTTTTCTACATAATTGCACATGATGTAATGATGTTATAATACTGTGGGGTGAATTTTAAGTATAAATGACGTAATGCAATTATCAAAGCAAAGAACAATATATCCCTAAGGAAAATTAACAGCATGTGTTAGTTTGCAAGTTGTTTCTCAATTCAGCAAAAGATGGCGCGTGTAGTTGCATGTATTAACTTTATTTTTACTTAGCAGTTTGCTAATTATTAGCTAAAGTATAAGTTTAGTTAGTCAGATTCAGTCTAGTAGGTAAGGTGCATGCTTACATGCCTCAGATCATCTACAGCCGAGGCATTGTTGTGCATGTGTCTAGATTCATTGTACCTACTCTTCTTCTCAGTCTGTAAGAAAGAAGATAGGGATGTAGGTTTATTCTTCATTTTTTGAATGGCAAACAGTGTATTTAGTTTGCTTATGTTTTCCTGTAGCAGATTTCATTGCAGAATTATGAGCAAGCAATAACAAGTCTTCACTGTCCATCTACTGAGTTTCTGTATTTTGTTACTTTTAACAATGATTTAGCAAGTATTCTGCAATTATGTTTTTCTTCCTGCTTAAGAACAGTAAAGAGATTTAAGACAGACCCATGAGTTCCTTCTCTAAGTTTTTTGCAGCATGTGCTTGTATATTTTAGCAATATGACAACAGCAGTTGTGCGTGACTTTCAGGTTTCAACGGTCTAGTAATTTAGGAATTATTTTAGTGCTAAGTCTACTGACTATCATTTAGAAAATCTAAAAGGACCAAAGGAGGATGCTAGCCAAGCTATTCCATCACTAAAGGAAGCATTCATATAAAACAAAGATGAAAACAAGAGAGTAAAATGCAAAGCAAAGCAAAAATAAGAGAACCGACAAAGGTGACACAGCAAAATAAAATGCAACAAGCTTACAAGCGAGCACTAGTGACAAGAGGATGTAAATCTAGCCAAAAAAATTACCTTCATGAGCAAAAGGTGCAATACTACAAGGAGGAGGACACTACCAAGTTGCTATCATCCAAAAGACTCATAAAAATTAAAAAATAAAAATAAAAAGGGAGCAGCAAGTTGTTGTAGGGGATTTCCTAACAAAAGGGAAAAACACTAAAAAGAAAGCAAGGCAGGGAGCAACAAGGAATGCTCATAAGGAAAAGGCCAAGAAATGAAAATTGGACTACAAGATCCAACACATCAAGGAAAGGGAAAAAAAGTACCACAACTGACAAGGGAGACAACATAGGAAAATTTTAGGCAATAACAATGACAACTAAACGAGAGAGGGGCCAGAAGGAATGTGGCACACAGAGGAGGTGGAGGGCAAGGAGACAATGTCCTCAAAAGGAGAGGAACAAGGTCTATTGAGCAAGAGGACTCCAAATAGACCAACGAGAGGATCCACAAAAGCTCAATGAGATAAGTGTGGGTTCACAATTGAGAAAGGAAAAGCGAAGAGAAAAAGGGGAACAATGGTTGTTTTATCTCCATTCAGTTTTAATATAGAATTTTCATCTTAAATATGAACAATCAGGCAATAAGATTGATGGTATTTTGTTAGTTAGGATGGCTCAAGTGTTTGATAGGAAGAATTGTTATTGTTCCCACCCAAGTTTAAAACTTGTTAGTGACACGTTCACTCTTCATAAGCCAACTGTGGTTGACGCTCTTTGTGAACCACGAGGATATCTCACCATTTCCTATGAGCTGGAGGGTAGGGTGCATCAATAAATGTTTTAAAATAAAATTTAAAAAACCATAGATGACATTGCGATGGGCTAATATGTATGAACAAGAAGTAACACAAACAGTAAGATTGATGACATTTAGTCAATTGGGATCGATAGAGTATTTGAAAGGAAGAATTGTTTTTGTTCCCACCCTGGTTCAAATCCCGTCAGTGACATGTTCACTCTTCATAAGCCAATTGTGGTTCAGGCTCTTCGGGAAGCATGAGGAAAACTCACCGTTGCCTACCAGCTTGAGGGTAGGGTGCATCATTAAATGTTTTTAAAAAAAATAAAAAAGGATAGATGACAATGAGATGGGCTAATGTGTATGAACAAGAAGTGAACAAAAACAGTATTTTCATGGATTTTTTTTGTTCTGCATTATTAATGGCTAACTGATATAAAACCCAATTATTTTCAAGGCTTTAACTATTGGCTGAAATTATATCTGTTCCTGCACTAGTGCAACACTGGATTCAATATTTAGAGGACAAAGTTTATTTAATAGACCAGGATCATCAATTAAATATAATATCACAAAGAAAATGGACCCTATGAGTTGACCTGGCCAACCTGCCGTAAAATAGATGATTTAGAAACATGACCTTTACAATCATTTCAGCTGTTTATATTTTTAATAGAAGATTCCAAAGTAGACACTATGGATATGTTTGGCCAACTTGCTGGTTGAGTGAGGGGCAATTTAAGATCCCGTGTCACAAACTTATCAACTTTCGTAGCAATGTACGCTTTCAATACTGAATTTGATTCTATTAAAGACAATAATGACTGAAAAATTTGTTCTACATGTACAAACTGTGGAAAATCATCAAGGCCCCTATAATATTCAATATACCATCTAACTAAATTCAATCTACAAATTAAATCCAGCACAAATTAAATTCATCTCCAAAATTTGATGATTGAAACATAATGTGACAATGTTAGTGACCCTAGTTTAACAATAGAGCCCAAATCATAAATCAGACGAGCTAATTTAACAAATTAGAAAAAACAAATCATTCATTGACTATAGACTGTTGATTTGGGGTAGCATCAGATGTGCTCTAGCCATGAAATTTGGTGGAGAGGTTGGGGCATATGAGATCTCCAATACCCAAAAAGGGTTTGGGCAGATTCTAAACAATTCAGGAGATATTAAAATAATTAATATTTTTAATGGAGTCCCTAAGTCTAAACTTAGGGAAAATAAAATATTAATGTGTATTAATATGAAACTGTGTTAGAATGGTCCAAAAGATATGGATCAAGCCAGATCTAATCTTAGCCGTTGATTAGGGACTTAATCTCGGTCGTCGATATGTCAACAGGAAAAGTAGAAGAGGAGGCTTGAGGGTCACTTGGAGAATACACCAGAGTGATTAGTCATACTATTCTCTAGAACAGGGTTTGCTAAGAGAGATAGAATTGGTGATCGGGAGTTGCAGCTGAGGGGCATTGAGTACAGAGAGACAGAGAGGCAGAGATAGTGTTGGGAGAGTAGCGTAGTAGCCCGGGAGAGTGACGTAGAGCCAGCCATGGCTCACGCAGAGGCAGCCGGGAGCTGCGCAAAGCCTCAGAGAGGCCAGCGTTGCTAACGCAAAGGGCCAAAGGGCTGACTCAGGGCCTCCTAAGGCTGACGCAGACCCATCCGGGGTGACACAGGGCCAGCATTGGGCAGAGAGGGGCTGACGCAGTCCAGGAAAGGTTGGCGTTGGGGTCTCTGGGGTAGATTAGTGCTGAGGAGCTGCCAGAAGGATTATCCGGGGTTTCAGCCAGGAGATTTATCTCAAACTGAGAGATATTTCTACAAAGGAAATTCTCTGTTGGGTAGGCCAGTTTCAACACCCAGATTGTACTCTGATATTGCTTAATAAGAAAACCCTCAGATAGTTGCACCGGTTTTCCCACATTGGGTTTTTCTGGGGACATTGGTCCAAAAATAATTGTGTCATATGGTGTGATTGTTTCTGTTTCTTTCAATTGTTGATTTGTAATATGTTAAGCATGCACTAATGTTTATTTTCAGTATTTACATTGTAAATAACTTGTTAAGTAATAGAACAAGTAGGTAAGAATAAATCAGATAAAGTGCATGGAGGGTTTCTAACTAAGTAGACTTAGAAACTTCAACATAGACATAAGACAAACCACTTATGGTTGAACATGGTTATGGAACAGGGTTACGGTCCTTCCTAGTATTACATTATTTGTGCAGGTCCCCTTATACCTGCAACTCTCCCAAACTACTAGATACCTCTACAAACATAAGACAAACCACTTATGCTTGAACAGGGTTATGGTCCTTCCTAGTGTTACATTATTTGTGCAGGTCTCCTTATACCTGCAACTCTCCCAAACTACTAGATACCTCTAGCATAAGAGCAATCTTCATTGACCTGCCTGAAACGGGTGATCTTTACACACAAGAATATGAAACAAAGAACGAAGCTATAAACAGCTGGCTATAATGTAAAACATTGATGCCCCTATATTCAATCTACTGCCCAACTAAATTCAACCTACTAATTAAATTCAAACAGTTAGGCCACCAAAGCTAATAGTTAATACACAATGTGAAACAAAGAAAATACAAAACTATAAACAACTAACTACAAAATACAAATAATAAACTTGGGGGGCAATGGAGCTCCGGCGAATAGGAAAAAAGCGAAGGGGAAGGGACTCAAAGCCGGATCCGCTCTTGACACCACTCTCTCTCACTCAGCGCTAGGGTTCAGGTAAGAGCGTGGGCGGTTACAGTGAGAAATAAGCGGAGCAATCAAGGGATTCCCCTTGTTACAGTGCAAATCAAGTGTCATCATTAGTTTTCAAAGGTGGTCAGACAATTTTACCACCACAAACACTTGCAGTTCCTCGGTCAAAAACTTTCGGCCCCTTTTCTCTCTGCCAACGTCTGAGCAGTGGTTAGTGTGTCCTTACCACAAACCAGCAGGTTACCTGGGCAATACCCATCACGGCTTAAAGGTTTGTGGCTTGCGCTCTACCTGCAACGGTTACACGGGTTCGTTGCCCTGCAGTTTCTGACCCGTTTCCCTTCGGTTTTCGCAAAGTTGTTGGGGATGGAGGAGGGTTACGAGGAGGAACTTGTTGACTACAACTTAGACAGCTACTCTCAAACCGTGATTTTCATGACATGCTGTCCACAAACCCATGAGGGTGCTAGACCGACTATCGCCTCTACACTAGAAGAACAGGTAAACCAAAATGATATAGGGTTGGAAGACAAAGAAGTTTCACTACAAGGGTTGGATATTGCTCAACCGACCATGGCGGTTACGAAGGGCTTTATAAACCTAGTAAAGGGCACCAGCTCTCCCTTCCTATCTATTCTGTCACCTTCAGACATTCTTGCCTAGAGCGGACAGCAACAACAAACAGAGGGACTCCAGAACAGAGAGGGTTTTGTTGCATCTGCTTCAGAAGACCTGGGGTTTAGCAATATAGCGTTGAACACTGCCCATGGAACTGTAAATGCCCTACCAAACAAGCCCAAACCTTACCAGGATGATTTTGTCCATTATGACCCAAGAAGTAATGTGCAGCCATCGGGTTTTTTCAAGGGGCTGGTGAACAATGAGCTGGAAAGGGAAGAACACAGGGATTCGGACCCAGAAGACAGCCCAACAAGAACTGAAAGTCATCACACAGCCATTCAAGATCCGAAGGCGAAGGTGGGCAAACAATCAAAGCTCTCCAAGACAAGGGAAAGGGGACGGATGTTAGTGTTTGGAGAAGGTATAGGCAGGGACAAAGCAGCATTAACAGAAAGCACAGTCTTAGTGGGACACGTCTGTGGCAGGAACTACTCGCTGGGCCGCCTGAAACACTGGACAATGGAAGTCTAGGGGTATGTACTGGAACAACTCCCGCGGTATTGGCAATGTCAAGGGGATGGTTCGCACTAATTTTCTCTGAACCAGACAATGTGAATTGGGTTTTGCCTCGCTACTGGTATTTGGAGATGACCCCCATGCTCCTTAAACAATGGACAACACTTTTCGACCCAGAGAAGGAGAGTATAGGTGCAGGGCCGATTTGGGTTCGGCTGCCAAGCCTCCCATCGTAATTCTAGTCCAAGGACATCTTTAGAATCATCAGGGACAACCTCGCTAGATACCTAGACCACGACAGATCATACATGGAGACTGGAATTTTAGCAACGGCTCGCATTCTTGTTTATCTGGACATAAGGGATGGTCTGGTCGAAATCTATCGTTTTCAGTTGGGGACCACTATCCACTGGCAGGAATTGAACTACGAAGGCATTCCATTTAGATGCAGGAGATGCCACGAAGTCAGTCACCTCTACAAGTCTTACCCTCTGGTCACTCGGAATAGGCCAAACCCCCAAGAAGTTTCGCAGAGGCTTATACACAAACGGATATGGGGATGGCAGAGATCAGGGCTCTTCAATTTAGACTATCGAAAGGACCATACGGGCCGCCTACAGCTCCACCAGATTCGGAAAACTGGAACTCAGAGGCTCCGATCACCAGGGCTTGCTCCATAGAGGGCTTGGGTTTTACAGGTATCACCTCTCCCCCTCATACTCATATTTCGACTGATTGTATATTTTCTATTCTGATACTATGCTTGCAAAATCGAATATAGCTTCCTCACCTCCCAAGGCAAACCAAGCAAGTTGCCTGGTGGTCTCTACACCCAACCCCATCCTAAACACTCCCTGCTCTACCACCCAAATTATCCAAACCCGAGTACCACCTGGGGATTCGACCTCTGGATCCTCCCACTGTATAACCTGCGTTCCATCCCTCCCTCCCTCCATGCCTTCGGATTGGAGGAGGACCCAATCCCACCTCTCCCCCCCAAAGCACCTCGGGGTAGGCAATCTCGCATCTCCAAAGCAATCAAAAGGGCCAAGCTTCGAGGTGGCCTCTAGTATTCAAACTCCCATAGATCAGGTCCTTAAAGCAAAGGGGAACCCTACTAAAGTGGACCCATGAAAGGCCTATCCTTCAATTGTAGGGGTTTAGCCAGCCATGATAAAAAACTAGCATTGAAAAGGATGTGTCTGGCTGAAAGATTGGACTTCCTAATGCTTCAAGAAACTCTAAGAGATGGCCCCTCGAGTCTCCAAACCCTAAAACCCTTTTTTCCCGACTGGGAGTTTTTATTTTTGGATGCAAGAGGGTGCTCGAGAGGAATTGCTCTGGGCTTCAACAAGATCTTTGTCAGAATCCCCAATGTTTGGGGCGGGCAGGGTTTCCTAGGTGCAGACATCATTTCAACCTCTCCCAACATCACTCTAAAGATCTTCAATATATACGGACCCTGCCATCACAGAGAGGCTTTCTGGGAAAGCCTGTTACAGGCAGACTTTATGCAGTCCGATAACCTCATCATTGGGGGAGATCTAAACTTCTCCCTAGGGCTGGCAGAATCTTGGGGGCACAGGGCTCAATTTGATGTTTTAACAGGTTTTTTTGAGAAGATGTTGGATGATAATGATCTCATTAGCATTGATTCTGCTCGCAAAATGCCAACATGGAGGAATCGCAAAACTGGGGAGGATGCCCTAGCCCATCGTTTAGACAAATTCCTCATCAAACTACCCCTTTTAAACCGTCTAACCCGAATCTGGCATTGGGTTGGTTCCGGGGGTTGTTTTGACCACTCCCCAATTTTCCTGGAAATCGAAGATGCAGCTAGGAAGCCAGGCTCCCCAATCAAATTTAATGCTACATGGCTCAGCGAGGAAGGATTCCAGGATTTGGTTAAGGAAAATTGGACCCACTGTAGCAGGGAAGCTAGGCTGTCTCCAGCTTCAGTCATTTCAAATAACCTCAATTGTCTTAAAGGAAAAACTATAGCTTGGGTCAAGGCAAGGAAACAAAAAGAAGAGGAGAAGCTGGTCAAGATCAAGATGGAACTTGCTCAGCTAGAACCATTGGGGCTGAATAGTTATGCATCTCTTCAAACAAAGGAACAGCTTATTAACCTAGAGAAAGAAAAGATTAAACTCTTGAGAAGATCTGAGGAGACCTAGCGCCTAAAGAGTAGAGCTATTTGGCTAAAATCTGGAGATGAAAACACAAAATTCTTTCAACAATATGCCAGATGGCAGAGGCAGGAGAGGAGTCAACACAATTTGGGCGCTGAAGGACCAGCATGGGAGAGAGGCCAACACTTTCACACAACTTGCGGATTTGGGGGTTCGACATCTCTCGAACATCTACAAGAGCCCAAGAGGCGCAAACATCGCAGAAATTGTTAGGGTGGCAGAGGCGGTCCCTCGATTTGTTGAGGAAGATGAAAGGGCGCTGCTAAATCTGCCCATCACTCTGGAGGAATTGGAGGCAGCCCTAAAAAGTCTAGGTAAAGATAAGAGTCCTCGGTTGGATGGCTGGCCCATCGAATTTTACATCACCTTCTTGAGCTAATCAGACAGGACCTCCTTCTCGCCGTCAAAGATTGCAGAACTACAGGAAGAATGTAGGAAGCTTTCAACTCCACCTTCATCGCCCTCATTCCCAAGGTGGACAAGCCTCAATCCTTTGATGACTTCAGACCCATCTCCCTCTAAAATCAAATTTACAAGATTACCTCCAAGATTATTGCCCTCCGCATAATGCCAATTCTCTACAGGATGATCTCAAAGGAACAATTTGCCTTCCTCAAACACCGCCATATCCAGGAGGCCATAGACACCACTCAAGAAATGCTTCACTCCATCCAAACCCATTCTAAAAATGCTGCTATACTCAAGATTGACTTATCTAAGGCTTTTGACAGAGTAAATTGGACTTATCTTCAGCTCATGTTCACACACATTGGGTTTCCTCACCAATTCATCAAATGGGTGGGAAGTTGTTTCACAACTGTTTCTTTCAGCGTCCTGATCAATGGGGCAGCATCTAACTTCTTTCAATGCTATTCCTTCTGACTATGGAAGGTCTCAGTAGGATCATGAAATCAGCAAGAATAAATGGCACTTTAGGAGGCGTGGAAATCAATGACAGGACCATTATTTCTCACCTTCTTTTTGTTGATGATGTTCTAATTTTTCTAAATCGCTCCCCTTTAGAGATACCTCTAATTTCAAGTCAATTTTATCTCTTTTCTGTAAAGCAACGGGAATGGAGTCGAACTTCGACAAATCAACAATCATTTTCAGCGCTTGTCTCCCAAATGAACAAAGATATGCCTCCCAGCACGTCGGGTTCGTAAGGCAAGAGCTGGAAGCTGGACTGAAGTACCTGGGTTTCAAGCTTAAGCCAAACGGGTACCACATTGTAGATTGGGTGTGGATGCTTGCAAAAATTGAAGCACGAATAAATATTTGGCAGCAGAAGTGGCTCTCTAGGGCTAGTAGACTCATCCTCATAAAATCAGTCCTTGAGGCATTTCCAGTCTACTGGATGTCTCTAGCTTGGATCCCTAAAGGCATTCATCGCAGAATCAAGCAGATCTACTGCAGGTTCCTATGGCGTGGCCAAACAATAGGTAAAACTTTCGTTGGGTCAATTAAGAAAGGATAGCAAAACCCAAGAAATGGGGAGGTTGGGGACTCAAGGATCCCCAAGACTTTGCAAAGGCCCTAGGAGCAAAATTGGGTTGGTAAATCATTACCTCGAGCATCCTATGGAAGGATGTAGTTTACAACAAGTACATTTATCCACTATCAATTTCAGATTGGAATCGTAGCCCCAGCCACAGTCCCATGGGGAACTTAATCATCTAGAAGGCCATCACACACTCAATTGATATCATAAAACAGGGCCTAGCATGGAAGGTGGGGGATGGATCCCAAATCAGAATTGGCTCTGATGCCTGGGCAGGAAGTGGAAATGCCCATATTTTGCCATGAGAGATGAGACGGAACTCACGGCAGTAGGGTTCTCACAACTTGCACACATCTCGGCAGAGGAGCAGTATGAGAGGCCAAATATGCAATGGCGAGATTTTGAGCATCTGGGCGTAAGTGGCAGATGGAGAATGGAGTGGATGAGGTTCGTTGGGGCGCTAGAGGCAAACATCAAGATCTCAGTAAAAGAGGATATGTTGATATGGGCCAAGGTCCCCACCGGCATATACTCTGCAAAGGTTGGATTCGCATCAATCATGGAAACTCGAGCAATGGGAGTTATTTGCTGGTGGTGGCGATTCATTTGGAAAATGAAAGCCCCCCATAAAGCTCGGCTACTCATTTGGACTATCCTTTCAAATAAAAATCCCACAAACCAAAACCTGAAAAATCGAAATTTCCATGGCCCTTCCAGATGTAGCCTATGCAAAGCTGCCATTGAGGACACAGATCACCTCTTTCTCCATTGCTCAGCATCGGCTGATATCTGGAATATCATTGCCGCAGCACTCTCAGTTCACCTTCATTGGACAGGCCACAATGTAAATGAAGCTTGGCAAACATGGTAGTCAAGCACGGCCAACCAGAAATTAAAATACTTACCTCTCATTATACGCCGGGGCATATGGATTATCCGGAACCATAGAATTTTCCAGGATAAAGATATATTGGGAGCGGCAATTTGCAATCATATGTCGGCCATTTATAACTCAATCCCTGAGTATCCGATCCAGCGTACCCCTCGGGAAATAGTCCCAGAAGTAATAGACAGAAGTCAGCCATGGGTGTACTTCGATGGCTCAGCCCAACCGGAGGATTGCGAGGGAGAGGCAGGTCCTACATCTAAATGATTCAGTGAGCTTCGAAATAAAAGTGGGATTATGGAGAGGCACAAACAACTACGCGGAACTAAACAGTCTTAGACATCTCCTCCTCTTTGCCAGGGAAAAACATTGCCATAACCTTCAAATATTTGGAGACTCTCAGCTCATCATTCACTGGATAAATGGGATCTATAATTGTCACTTGCACACACTCAGAGACTTGCTGGAGGAAGCTATTGAATTAAAATCTTAGTTTGAGTCTTTTGTCTACTCTCATATCTACAAGGAAAGGAATGAAGTCGTTGATCTTCTTTCCAAAGAGGACGCACTGCTGAGGAGAGGACAGTGGTTGATTCAAGAGTACAGGGATGGAGACTTTTTCCAGATCTACCATAGGCTTTTCATCGAAGAGACAGCTCATTTTCAGGACTGATCAATATGATCATCCTAGTTTTTTGATTTTTGTTTATTTCTGCTATACAGTTTTTAACATTGCAAATACAAACCTGGTTTATTTTTTATCCTTCAAGTTTAATGAAGGAAGATATGTAAATATAATGCTCAAGGAAGATATGTAAATATAATGCTCATAACGTCTGGACTGATACTCTGCTGATAGTAGTGAAAGCATTTCTCAAATGTTGGCTTACAACATGTAATTTTCTTAAATTTCTTAATCAAAATTACGCTTTTTCCTTGGAAAAAAAACTACAAAATACCAGCATGAACGGTTTTATGCACAACACTGCTAATACAAAAGTAAAATTATAATTAAAAGCTATACCATGACTGGCCAACGTAATCATCTAGCTAGCTCTGGATATTAACCACTGGATGATTTCAGATTTTCTAAATATTAACCACAGTACCTTACGGGGTTAACTAGCCGTTTTCTTTTCTGTATTAATGAAAGAATATACACCTAGTTCATATTGTCAACCACAAGATGACATCAGATTTCTAAATATTAACCTCATTATCTTATGGGGGTTTACCTAGTTGTTTTCTTTTTCCGTATCGAAAAATAGGTAATGACAGAATGCATACATAGAAAGAAAATGACAAATGTATATCAACCTGATTCTGGGCGAAGAATGAGGCTGATCCCTCAGACTTGCACAAACCACCCTCGTTCACCTTCTTCCACGATGCTGAACCATCTTCTTTGCATTCACTTGTTGCAGAGCAAAATTCCTTATAAAATTATTGGCCATGCCAAAAACCAATAAAAATGAAACTGAAAAAAAATAAAAATAAAAAGCAGAAAAGCTTTACCTGGAATATCTCTATCAATTCAAATGCCAATAATTAAAACCTTACGAATTCCCTTCAAATGACAATGTTTAAAACCCTTGCGATGTCCTGTGAGATCTCTAGATTTTCCTGATTAAGAGCTTGGGCTTCTCCTTCTGGAGTAGGCTTCTCCTCTCGGCCTCTTGGACCCTTCATAGCTTCTTTCGCTTTGGTTTTCATGATTCTCTGGCTGTCCTCCTGCTCTGAACGCTGAACGCTATCTTTATCTAACGGTCCAATCCATAAGTGGGGCGACGTTCACCAAATACCTCGTTCTTTAGAGTTGGAAATGGGGCAAAGATGTTCACCAAATACCTCGTTCTTTAGAGTTGGAAATGGGGCAATGTTCCCTAAATACTTCGTTCTTTAGAGTTGGAATACGGCTAGCCACTCAGAATGGCTGTTGTCAAAGACTTTCACATTAATCCCATAAATGTGTGTGTTTGAAGATTAAAAAAAAAATGAAAACTTCATCATGGCAATGTCCCGTTAAAATTTTGAAAACGTCCTCATGGGCAATGTCTCGTTAAAATTTACAAAGTTTTAGGTCTACAGGTCTACTTTGTTTCAAGCCAAAATTGTTAAAATTTAACATTAATAAAACTAGCATTTGCACCTTATGTTGCAAAGGAAACGTCGTAAGGCATAGAGTGGGGAAGAATAACGACATGTGAATGGACATTGGTGAAAGCAAGGGTGGATGATAATGAGTTACAATTGCAATAGTTAGTTATGTGTATTATGAAAATCGATATTTTGTTATGGTCAACCTAATGCATTCATTAATTAGATGACAACGAAAAAGTTTTGGGCCCAAGCTGAACCAACACGAATTTTTTCTACAAGACTGAAATTGCCTAAATGATTCCTCAATCAATGGAAATAACCGTTTCCCTCCTCTCATACCTAAAATACATTATAGGAGATCGATTTTTCAAATAACTTAATATAACTAGCAATTGCCCCAAAAGGTGCAAAGAGAAGCCGATAGAAATGTTAAATTGAAAGAATTGTATTTTGGTTCAAAATAATAAATATTATAATAATTCAATCATTCAAACTAAACCTAGTCAATAAATTGCCTAAAATAAAATAAATCCTTAATCAAAATTATACAAATTATTATTCTTCGTTTCTCTCAATTATTTATATAATAAAATCCAATCAATCATTCAAAATTGAGCACATCAGGTAGGTCAGTCCGCTTTGCCCACAATAAAACTCATTGGGCATTCAGACCCATAAGTTGAGATTGAGCCCCTGCTTTACCCACGATAGAACTCACTGGGCTTTCAGAACCATAGGTTGAGATTGAGCCCCAACCTGTTGCTGTTGGTTTCGCTAGTAATTCAAAGGTCTTCTGAATAACATGATGTGTGGCTTAGGATGATGAATGGCATAGTGCACCCATCCATGAGACTGTTGAACTCCAATGGCTCGCCATTCGTTCTGGACCAAAAAGAATATCAATTTGGTTAAAATTATTAATATGTTTTAATGATAAAAATAAAAAATAAAACAAACAAACAGATTATCGCGGCAAAATGGCATTTGAAAGCAAATTAGGTGCTGATTACAACATTGGGAAGTTGGCAAAACAAATGCATTTGCATTAAAAAATTATAACATTTGAGAACAAAAATGCGGTGCTTACCTCCTTGAGAAGTCGGTTCTTGGGAAGCAATTTGGCAGTTTTCGGAGGGAGAACCACATGTTTGGAGATGACACATAACGCCCAATCATCAAAATAATCCATTTGGGTGAAATAAAACCCTAATTACAGATATTCAACTCACCACCTAGACAGCCAGCAATCAAGCATACCCACACTCAAAGATAAAACTATAAATATCTCAAAGAAACTTTGATATGCCTCTGATTGTCACTGACCAAAAGCAGTGATCGGGCATTTATTTAATATATGTCCAAACTTCCAGGAAATGATTTGCAATGTAAGAACAACGTGGCCACATCGTCTCCTTCTCTGCATTTATTTAATTACCTGGCATTCTAAATGATGTGTGGCTCAGGACGATGAATGGCATAGTGCACCCATCCACGAGACTGCTGAACTCCAATGGCTCGCCATTCGTTCTGGACCAAAAATAATATCAATTTGGTTAAAATTATTAATATGTTTATAATAATAAAAATAAAAAAATAAAACAAACAAACAGATTATCGCATTAAAAATGGCATTTAAAAACAAATTAGGTGTTGATTACCACATTGGGAAGTTGACAAAACAGATGCATTTGCATTAAAAATGGCATTTGAAAACAAATTAGGTGCTGATTACCACATTGGGAAGTTGGCAAAACAGATGCATTTGCATTAAAAATAACATTTGAGAACAAAAATGCCGTGCTTACTTCATTGAGAAGTCGGTTCTTGGGAAGCAATCTGGTAGTTTCCGAAGGGAGAACCACATCTCTGGAGATGACACATAATACCCAATCATCAAAATAATCCGTTTGGGTGAAATAAAACCCTAATTACAGATATTCAACTCACCACCTAGACAGCCAGCAATCGATCATACCCACACTCAAAAATAAAACTATAAATATCTCAAAGAAACTTTGATATGCATCTGATTGTAACTCACCAAAAGCAGTTATCGAGCATTTATTTAATATATGTCCAAACTTCCAGGAAATTATGCAATGGAAGAACAACGTGGACACATCGTCTCCTTCTCTGCATTTATTTAATTACCTCGCATTCTAACTTTAAAGAGACCTACATAAATTCATGGAAAACCTTCAAACTAGACATCAATAGGTTGTCTTGGGTGGAGGGCCATGATGATAGAGAATTTCGAATACATCTTATAAGGAGATTTTGAAGTTAACAGATATGATTGCAGGATTGGAACGATCGTCGATCCTTCAGCTCGGCAAAAGCAAATTTCTTAATAAATTCCAGATACCATGGGCAACGATTCCTTCAATTTTATTAAGATATTTGACATTACATCCTTTTATATTCTGACTGTGAGGTTCTTATTTTCACTAGACAAAAATCAAGCAGGTCTAAAAACAAAGGCTTGTCCAACAAAGAATGAAAAGCTCAAAATTGGATGCAGGGTCGGCCCCTGGCTTAAGGCCAATTCTACGACTAAGAATACATGTTAATTCATGATAGGCATCACTAACACGGTTTGATAGTGTTGATTATTAAGCATACGTCTATTCCATAGAAAAAGACAGAAAGTGAGTACATGACCAAGCAACATAACCTAACCCCATCATATAAATCCACACATGAAAAGTATTACAATATTTGAAGAATGCACCTAACCCCATATAAACTAGGTATCTAAGAGATGAAACTATCATTTTGCCCAAATTGTAGAAGACGAATGATATCACCAACATCAGAGGAATCTCTAACAGATTACTGAAAGTCCACCATCAAGGCAAAAAGCAAAACAAATATTTTATTTAACAAAAAAAATAGCTCAAACTCTGAGCTACAAACTTGTATTCATACGTATCATCAGTGTATTTCTCTGAGTACTGAATTTGAGGCATCCTGGTGTATTTCTCATTTTTACAAGGTTGTTTCAGAGCCCCATTTTTCTGGGCATTAATTCTTGATGAATAGATGTCTGTAAAATTTTGAATAGTAGAATGGATTTTGTAGCTAATACATACTTTGCTCTTGGCTCTGCAGTTAAATCATATCGGGTTAATACCAAGACATGGTCAAGGAATGTTTCTTTTTTTCAATATGGAAACCTGCAAGAAAGCTTAATGGAGAAAGAACCCAATCTACATAAACCACAGGCTGCGAAATTCACAAAGAGCTTTCCCCTGTTGCTAACCAATCAAACCAACAAGAGTTCCTTCATCCAAGACATTGTATTTATTCCTGAGGAAGTCCTCTTCTTAGTACGCATGTCTTCTGCAAACTCCATTTTGATATCCCACAAATCATCCCCCAGTTGTTCATTCCCGCAACAAATCCATACACCAGTGAATGTCATCGATTATTTATAATTGGGATATTCTATCAAACCACGAGCTGCAGTCAGATGCCAGGCTCCTCCACCTGCTACCAATTGGTCTACAACATCAGTTGCCCTAGTGGACACAGCTAATTATAGCTCAGATTTACTAGAGATCATCACAGCAAAATTGGGTTACTTTGATCATTCCATACCCATCAAATGGGATTATATGGCATATGAGAGCTTGGCCACAGAGAGGGATATTGTTGTATTTTCCAAAGGGATTAACAATAGACAAGGACTCAACATTGAAACCAAATATCTACTCTGCATATTCAACAATACCATTGAAACTATGGTCACACTCTCTGCACAAGAAGTCTTTAGATGCGAGCATCCCAATGAATCAGTTCGTTATCAGCTCACTGCCTCCGAAATCACTCTTCGAATCCATGGGAAATCAATTCCTTCCATCACTTATTATGAAATCCCGCCATCTCATCATTCAAGCAAAAGTAGTACTCAAGATAATGCAAAGAAAATGAAACTACTCTGTGCCCGCACCATGGTGTTCAACGTTGCAAAATACATAAGAGAATGGGTTATCTACCATTCTCATCTGGGTGTGGAACACATCTTTCTGTATGATAACAATAGTGAAGACGATCTGGCAGAAACTGTTGAAGGGTTACTGCCAAAAAATTACAAGGTAAGCAGGCATCCATGGTCATGGGCCAAGACACAGGAATTTGGATTCTCACATTGTGCTCTCATGGCCAAACAGAAGTGTCAATGGATGATGTACACTCACATTGACAAGTTTGTATTTTCTCCTTCATGGCTAAAGCAACTCAAGGCCAATGCCAATATTGGGTACCCATTAAAGAAAACTGCATCAAAAGCATCTCTGAGGCGATTAGTAATAAATCTTAGTAAACCGGGCGCTGCATTGACAGGGAAAATTACATCGTCTCCTTCTCTGCATTTATTTAATTACCTGGCATTCTAAATGATGTGTGGCTCAGGACGATGAATGGCATAGTGCACCCATCCACGAGACTACCGAACTCCAATGGCTCGCCATTCGTTCTGGACCAAAAATAATATCAATTTGGTTAAAATTATTAATATGTTTATAATAATAAAAATAAAAAATAAAACTAACAAACAGATTATCGCATTAAAAATGGCATTTGAAAACAAATTAGGGGCTGATTACCACATTGGGAAGTTGGCAAAACAGATGCATTTGCATTAAAAATGGCATTTGAAAACAAATTAGGTGCTGATTAATGGCATTTGAAAACAAATCGGGCGCTGATTACCACATTGGGAAGTTGGCAAAACAGATGCATTTGCATTAAAAATGGCATTTGAAAACAAATTAGGTTAGGTGCTAATTACCACATTGGGAAGTTGGCAAAACAGATGCATTTGCATTAAAATAGCATTTGAGAACAAAAATGCGATGCTTACTTCATTGAAAAGTCAGTTCTTGGGAAGCAATCTGGCAGTTTCTGAAGGGAGAACCACATGTCTAGAGATGACACATAATGCCCAATCATCAAAATAATCCATTTCGGTAAATTAAAACCCTAATTATAGATATTCAACTCACCACCTAGACAGCCAGCAATCAAGCATACCCACACTCAGAAAAAACTATAAATATCTCAAAGAAACTTTGATATGCATTATCTCAAAGAAACCTTGATATGCATCTGATTGTAACTGACCGAAAGTAGTTATCGGGCATTTATTTAATATATGTCCAAACTTCCAGGAAATTATTTACAATGTAAGAACAACGTGGACACATCGTCTCCTTCTCTGCATTTATTTAATTACCTGACATTCTAACTTTAAAGGGAACTACATAAATTCATGGAAAACCTTCAATCTAGACATCAATAGGTTGTCTTGGGTGGAGGGCCATGATGACAGAGAATTTCGAATACATCTTATAAGGAGATTTTGAAGTTAACAAATATGATTGCAGGATTGGAACGATCGTCAATCTT